>VZUI01056437.1:0-21105 GCA_013401135.1 Cettia cetti | reverse complement strand
AACTCGCAAGGCACTGGCGCTTCCTGCAGTGAAGACAGACAAAGTGACTGAACCGTAAAGAGACACAGCATGAAACTTGTTAGGAACAAGCTTTGCCCAGCGGATGTTTTATTGTAACCCTGTTTCTGATGTTTGATTGTTACCCTGTTTCTAATGTTTGAAATGTTAAGAACAAGTTCTCAAGTGGGACGTTTGATTGTTACCCTGTTTCTGGTGTCCGATTGTTTATATTGTTTCTAATGTTTGACGGTTGACGTTAGGATTGCCCCTATTACTCTGTTTTAGTCCCCAGCCCTTAGGAATTGCCCAGTTTGGTGTAATTATCTTTGTGTACTTCCTCTTCCTGTCGGGTAATGCTTCCCCTGCTCCCCAAAATGGTGTCTGTGACTGGGAAGGGGGTGGTACCAGCACCCCTTATGCAAATAGAGGGGTGTTTGGTGCTGTCTGAGGAAAAACACCCCTAGAACAATGAGCCTGTGTGTTGCTTTGAAAAACCAGCTGCACACCTCACTGAGGAAAAGCCCAGTCATCCTTCCAGTGCAATCTAAAGACTTTGGTGTTGTCACCATAACTTAAAAAGAACTGGACTAGAAAGAGGACCTAGGCCACAAGCCAGGAAACTGTTTTCCCAGGGTCTCTGGCGAGGTTGGAAGTCCCAGTTTTGCAGAGAGACAAAGCTGCAAACCTCCTCCTCCTCCTCATCCTCATCCAGCGGGAGCAGCGGCAGCGGCGTGCACGACCCCTCGGGCCCCCACCCAGAGCTGTCTTTCAATAAAGGCATTAAAAGGAGCTGGTCTCCTGCCCAGAGTGGCCTAATTCAGCTGGAGATTTTGAGTTATTACTGGAGAATGGAATATTTTTTTCTGTAACATATAGATGCTGTTTGGAAGGGACATAAAGTGCTAGTATAAGTGATATGAAGCTTTTTTTGTGCTCTTAAGGGAAGAAATATTTTAGTTTTGAGAAGAAGATGATTTTGGAATCAGAAAAAAAGAGAATCTTTGTTTTATGCTAGAGGGACCCTCAATAAGCAGATTATGCCCCATATGTACTGTTGGGAAAACTGCCAGTGGGTAGGATTTCACAGTTTGCAGAGTCTCCTTTCAGGCCGCTGCAGATGTGTGGCATGGAAGCCACCAGAGGACTGCTCCTTGTGTGACCATGTCTCCATGGGACTCAGAAAGACTCTGTTTCTAAAGGAACTGATGAAAGATTATTCTTCCTGACTGAAGTTAAAGGTTTTGTCTTTTCATGTGTGTAGGAAAGTGAATATTTGTGGGGGGAGGGAAGGATGTTCTGAAAATTTCATTTGTTGTTTATTTGTTTTTTTCTTTTCTTATTTTCTTTTTTCTTAATGTGTGTAAATAAATTATCTTTTGTAATTTTAAGGTAAGCCTGTTTTGCTTTTTGAGTTCTCCTAGTCATATATTAAATTTGAAACACTAAACTGTCACATTAATTGGTGCATTGGCCAGGAAATTGGAACCAAAAATTGGCGAATGTGAAACCATTACACCCTTGTAAGAATGCAAGTATGCATAAGAATTCCTGTTAAGGAATTGAGGATGATAAATGTTTTTATAACTCTATCAGTAGCAAAGGGATTTACATGGGTTTCTAGAGCTTTTGTCATGTTGAAAGAAATTATTTGGTGACTGTTGAGAAATTTACATGTAGTGTTTCTACAAAGAAATGCCCAATGCTGTCCTGACTGTATTTCTGTACATCTGCAAAAGGCAGTCCACATAATAGTTAGAAAGTTAGAAAACCTTTTGATGATGCTAACATTTTCAGGTCAGTGATAAAGTATCTGTAGATTAAATAATAATCATTGAATATTAAAAATATTTTCTCATATATTGCAGCAGAGTAAAACATAAACCTAAAATGAGTGCAGTTTTATTTCTTCTTGTCTTTTCTTATGACACATGAAACTGAGGAGACCCTGTGTGGGAGTACTAGATGCCTTCCATGAGCACAGTTATCTCTTCTCCTCTTTACAGGAGGGATTGCAGACACATGCCTGTTCTCTTTTTCACCCTCCAAGGTAATGTTTCTTCAGGGACTGTGTTTTGCAGGGCCTATTTTGATGTTATCTTCATGTTATGTTTGTTGGTGCTGTCTGAGTGAGTAGGCCAAAAAATTTCTAATGTGTCTAAGATATTCAGTAAAATCAGGAAGACCAGAAATGTATTTCTTGGACAGACTTTTCTAAAATAAAAATAAATGTAGCTCACTGCATGAAATTTAAATATATGAATGTTTTTTATTTATTTTTGGCCATGCGGTAGAATTAATTTACTAGCTAGAAATGCAGTAAACCTTAAAATTGCAAGATTATAACAAAAAGTTACATGTAGAGTGAATGCTAGTTAATTCATTCATGAAAATTTGTGTTTCTAACATTTATGCTTTTACAGCAACATCCTTGATTCTAGCTAGGGTTTTCTTGTTAAAAGAATATTTAGTGGTGTGACAGTTCAGAACTTGCAAATGTGAATACCCATAGCCTTATCTTTGCTAGTATTGCACTGTATAAGAAATAAATTGGTGGGCCTATGTGCTCTGTTTATCCTACACTGTAATGTTAGTATTGATAGAAGCAACTGGAATTATGCCTGTTCCTTTGAATCATCCCCTTTACTGAAAGTTATTCTTATGGATGCTTATTTTTTTTTGCTGTCATCTCAATAGTAATACTGCAAAAATGTTTATTTTAAAAGAGAGTCAATTTCAGCCTTTTAAATGGATCACTTTTAGTGTCACGCTTTTATTTTTTTTTTCCTTTGAGAACATTTCCTTTGCTTTTTCTATGAATCCTGCTATGTTTTCTAAGCTTATACATATTTTAAAAGATGTTCTCATCTCATGGACATCTATTGTCAGTGCCCATGGTTCACCTCACATCAAACAAGCATCAACTGTCCCTACAGAAGGTCCTGTCCTGTCACTGCAGGGGAAGTAGTGCAGATGTACAAAAATAAGATACACCAAATGGTCATGGCCTCAGGCCATATAGAAGAGGTCTTAGTGGGCCACATCTGAAGCTGTTTCAGTCAGTCACAATGTCCTGGCTTTAAAGGGGGATATGTCATTCTACACTGGCTAAAGATCTACTTCAGAATGAGACATGGCTGGGGATTTCCTTTAAAGCAGTATTCATCCATAATATGTATTGCTGTCTCACTGCCAGTTAAGTAATAAACAATTAAAGTGACTAGGATAATTAAAGGATTACTTTTCTTTATAACTTTGGAGGGGTTTATTTTCATCAGATAACATTTTAGTTTACCAACAGGCATAGTACTTTACTTCCTTTCCCCTTAGTATGTCTACATCACGAGATACAGTGCCATGCAGATATTTGACCTAGCTGTGAGCAAGGTTTCTTGGGTGCTGGCAGCAGCATGGCCATATTCCGATCTGAGCCTCCTTGGAGTGGAAAATTAGCCCCCTGGGATTATTTCACTAGGTTGCCAACATGACTCCCACAAGCCCTGTTCTACTTTTGACCATTCTTGGATCAGCAATCACAAAATTTTGAGAATCATCTACATCTCTCTGTATGTCTTGAGGTCAGTAGTAGAAACTTCTGTCACTAAAGCTTTAGATTAGTGAGAAATAATAATAAAAAAATCCTTTTGAAAAAATAGAAACATCTGTTACAGTCTCTGCTTTTTTTCTTTTGTGTCACAGCAGTAGTGACCCCATTGCTGGTTATATTTCAGACTGGCATTAATTTAATACAACAATTTATAGTTAACATCTGGTGTCTTTTCTTCTTGTCTGTCACAGACCATTGTGACCCGAGAGCATTGCCCTGGTGGGTGGTAAACAAGTACAAGAAAAAGTAAAGCATACCATCTGCCTCCTTTTGTGTTTGCCCATAATTTGTTTTTGAGTTATTTAATCACTAAGCAGAGACAAGAGCTTAAGTGTGGTTGAAAATACATAGCAAGATAGATTGCATTAATGGCACAACTTCCATAAACACAGTCTTATAAACTGCAGAGTAGTCCTGACACCAGGCAGCATGGTCTAGGAAGAAAAACCTCTATCACAGCTTTTAGTCTGGCTGGCAACTTACTTGGAGGCTTATTTTATATAACTCTATGCCATTCTGGAAATGGAAGGGGAACAATGCAATTCTGTAATGATTGCTCTAACCCTGCTGCCATTCAATTGTTTTGTAAATGGCCTGGTGCTACTAGAAGGTGCAAAGAGCCAGAAATAGCCTTGTGGTACATTTGCTGAGAGAATTTGAAATTACATTATATGGAAAAGTTGGAGAAATAGCCTGGAAAACATAAATTTGCATTTGACATGAGCAAATGTTAAGTCCCAGCCTTGGCAGGGAGAAACAGTGAGGCAGCTGCAGGACGCAGTATTGGCACTGTAGCTGACTACAGGTTCAGAGGTGTCTGGATTGTAAATTCAATGTGAGGCAGCACTGATACCTTACAAGGTAAATATCATCCTGGAAAACAGAATAAATTGAAATAAACAATGGTATAACCTTGTCCTCTGCAAAAATGAGTAACACAGTATTGACTTAATTCCTTCACCCTGAGGGAGACTTGGATCACTGGAAGGCAGTATAGTAGGACACAACTCCTAAGCATGCAGTAAATGTTTCCTACAGAAAGATGTAGATTCAAGATTGTTTAGACTGAAGGAGAAATGGTGGAGGAGGAGTATGTGAAAGGAGTCTCAGTTTTGTAAGAGAAATAGTAGAAATTCATTGATGCAATGAAGATTCAGACCAGTGTCAGGGAAAACTTTGTGACTTGAAAAATTCTCAACCTCTGTATAGACCCTGTGGGTCAAGTAAGGAGGCTTTATCTGTGTAAGAATGCACAGCTTTGGTAGAGAAGTAAATGCTGAAGTATGGTGGTAAGGCAACTGTTATTTTGTCTGTGAAAATAACATCTAGGGATCCTTCTAACTTAATGTTCCAAGACTCTGACAGCAAATCGGCTTTCGCATATCATTCAAAAATGGTTCCTTTGTTAAACAAACACAAGAGTAAATATAAAGGCATAGATTAACCTTTAAGTTCCCTTGCTTTTACTCTGTCAACTACTCTAAGCTGTTAGTTTACTTAAATACAATTTTTCTATTACTAAATTATGCATCAGACTGTACATGTCTTACAATGCTGGCACTTGGCAGTGTCTTACTATATTTATGTTAGTGAGGGATAAGACAATTATTCTTCCTAGAAAATTAAGACTGAGAAAACCATGGTTTAAACTAAAACACAGCAGAGTAAAGACAGTTTTGGTGGTAAATTTTAGGTGCTTTAAAATTATAGAAGAAAATTGAGTTAATTAATGAGTTTAGAAAAAGGCTAAGATGCATATATTGCTTCAGTGAACACTTTCCATGAAGATAATAATTGCAATAAAATAATGTAAATCTAGTTATCAATGAAACACATATCTATATGTAAATATTAATCAGCCACACTCAGTTATTTAGTGTTTATCAAAAGTACAGCATTATCTTATTCCACATGCAAACTTTAAAAACATCTAGATCCTATGAATGTGGCAATTTCTTTAGGTGTCTCCCCTCTCTGGCATGAGGGCAATCACTCTGCAGCTTTTGCTGAAATTTACCCTGACACTCACATGAATTATTCCCTTGCAGGAAGTGATCTATGCCTTTTGTGACTGAGAGAGACTTTATCTATTTAATTATGCAGCTGAAACACCTCCCCAATAGCTCGGGATGGCACACCAGCCCAGGAACAGCCAACTTTATTAAATCAGTCTTTATGTATTTGTGTGAGTGCATCAAATAGTGCTCTAATAGTGCACAATGTGGAATGCAAATGGCAACAATAAGCTAGAGAATTTATAGGCTATTTAAATTCCTCAGAATAGATGTTTCACTATTCAAGCTATGGGATAATGCTCATGAAAGTTCAAAATCATTATGGAGTTTGAGATTATTTAAAATTATTAGTTCTTTCTTTTTTCCTCCCTTTTTTTTTGTCTGCAGTTACATTTAGAAGTCAGTGCTGTTAGAAGTGGCTGCTTTCAGTAATTGCATCAAAATTTATTTTTCTTTAAAATTATATGTTTTTAAAATATCATTAAAAATTTAATTTCTTTGCAAGTCTTCAGCATAAATCTGAGTCAGAAGATGCAGTTAGGAATATTGAGATAATTAAATTAGGCTTTTAATACTCTCTTCATTCTCTAAGCTATTATGGTCCTATTTAATTTTTCTCTAAAATGATAAATTATTTAACTTCATTTGACTTAATATAGAAATATTATAGGAATGCTATTTTTTAAGGGGCCTTTTAAAACCATATATGATAAACTCACGGGGTTGTTCAGAGGTTTTGAAAAGTCATATAACTCAAAGAAATCATAATAATCCAATATAATTTCTAGAGAAATAACTTTATTCATTAATTCTCCCTCTGAAGACTTGTCAAAGAAATATTTCATTTTTCACACTATCTTTTACAAATTCTTGATTTGTTAAAGGAAAAACAAAATATTGATTCATAATGTTAGATAAAGTCTAACGTACATATGGATTTTTTGTCTTATTGAAACTAATATAATTCTAAATATAGCCAAAACTGCATAGAAAAATATGTCTGATATCAGCAAAGCAATTCTGATATTTATAAATTTATTATCATATGAATTTATTGGATAAGTTTCAGTAGCTTTGGATTCTACATAGAGAATATTTTTTACTGGCATCTGCTTTATAAAGTCAGTTTTATGGTCAGAATGGACTAATGTTTCTATGGAGGAAGGGCAATTTTTGAACCATCTCTAAAGTATGTTCATCAAGAATTGATGTTTTGCTACTTTGACATATATTCCATTCCATTTCAGAGTGAAAACCAGAAATATTTCTGCTCTTGCAGAAACTGTTTTATTCATGCATATTAAAAAGAAACGCTTTGGGTTACAAAATTAAATTTATTGAATCCATTTTATTTAATTATAATGCAATTTCAAAAATTTTGTTTATAGCCTCTCTTCTCTTCCCAGTCTCTCTTTTAGGTATACAGCTTTGGCAAATATTTCCAGGGCAGAGGCACAAGGTGTGGATGATCCATTAGGAACTGTGCATGCTAAACTGTCATTCTTAGTGACTTTCAAACTTCAGAAAAAGCAAAGACAAATCCCTTAAGTACAGTGATCCTGAGCAAGTTGTTCTTTTGCAACTTCTTTGGAGGTGACAGTGAAAATAAAAATCTTTCTTCATTTGACAAGACTTCATATCAGTTTTTGAGTCCTGTCTCTGAAAGGAAAAGAGCTGGAGCTTTCACTGTACTGTTACATAATTTAAAGTCTCTGTGATTTACAAGAGGTTTGTGATTTATAAGAAAAATTCAATTGCAAAATATGTAGTCTATTCTGTAGAGAATCTTTATGTGCTTAAGGGTTTCTTAGACATGCTATATGTAGTGCTAGGGAGAAACAAGCGGTTATCTCAAACACATATGAAAATACCTGTACATAATCTCTATGTTTTGGATGTATTTTAGGCTTATTCAGGACACCATTTAATGAATATTCTGTAGAAACTTATGATAAAGTTCATCTCACCTGACTGAAGTTGGCTAAAAGTCAGGTGTCAGCTCTAAATTCACAGCATTAAAGTGCTTGTCAGTGGAGATAAGCACTTTTAGTAGCACACCATTTACTTTTTAAACAGGTATGCAAAACTTCAGGAGTTAACACCCAGTATGGATTTTGGGTGATAGTCGTCAAGTGAGATGAATCCCACTGGTCTTGCTCTTTTTATTTATATGGTACAAGCTGTATATTCATGAACAACTTCATTTTGTATTCTCACATCTTTGCTATAGATGACATCACTGCTCTATTATATTGGATAATCTAACTACTATTGTTAAAACAAAATTAAGACTATATGTTAAATTCAGTCGCAGGGAATACCTGTTTAAGTTTTCAAACCTTTCATTGCTAGAGATTGCTGGGAAGCCTCCACACGTGGTAAGAAGTGTCAGACCTCCAGAGATAGGAATCACAAAAATCTCAGTGGTTTAATTAGTATGTTATTTCAGTTGTTCAACTTACTTGAGAGAGAAATAGTCATATGAAGAACTTTGACACAGATTAAGACTTTTTTAATGGTAGTATCTTCAGTGGTGTAAAAATATTGATTTGGAACTCCACTTTTTGTTGCAGAATTTATGGCAATACAAGTATTTTACTGCTATAGATGGGATTTCAGCAACAGATTAGTTCTCCTTTGATCCTGCAAATGTTTCTGTCTTTACTGAGCTTCTTACCTCACACCTTGTAATGGACATTCATAAATGGATGCCTCAGTTGCTCTTGATGCAGTAACTTGTTCTTTTAGGGGCTGAGTTTTAGAGTGTATCTTTGTTACACTGGAGAGTTTTAGGATTATATTTTTCTAATTTTTATTGTTAATAATAATATTATTTTTATTATCATCATTATCATCATTATTATTGTGGGGTTTTAAAATTCAGTATAGTATATTGAATGATATTTTTATTGGATTATAAACTTTCAGTAGATGTGATTCTGATTGTAGTGCCTTCTTTTTAGTGATCCTGTGAAGTGTAACCTGACCTATACTACCATATCAGATTTTTGGCACTTGCTCTTAAATAACCTTAGCAGATTGAAATATAATCTAACCGGAAACCGGTTAGGATTGCATGTACTCCATGTACAAAGACACTATAATATGCCTGGATTTTCCCCCAAACTTTTCCTAATTCTTCTATATATCCTAATATATATTCCAGGAAATTTCATGCTATATATGTAATAAAGATCAGATAATGCATTTTTCTCACTAGCTGCCATATATGCAGTGTAGAGTTGAGAGCTCTAAATGAAGTTACAGAAATAGCATATTTTTTGTTAGAAATGATAGTGTACCCAGTGACACATCTTCTTCTTCTTTTTTTTTTTTTTTTTTTTTTTTTTTTTTTTTTTGTAATTTTGATGGAATTGCAATGGAAAGCTTATTTGAATTAGTTGTGCTCACAGACATTTTTTTAGAACATTGACTAGGCATGAAACTCTTGGAACCATTAAAGCCCAAAGACAAGCCGTGGTGAAAAGCAACACAAGCAAAGAAAGCCCAGCTGAATCTATGAGTGAGCTGCATAGAATGAGGGAAATTCAGACAAAACTCTGGCATTAGATGGAGGAATATTTGATTTTCCCCTATTTTTTAGGTGAAAGAAATGGCAGCATTATGCCATTACTCTAATACAAGTGAAGGCTCTTGGGGTATGCCTGCAGAGAGCGTCAGACTCAGAACCATTTCTGTCTTCCAGACGATCTGGTCAAGCTGTGCAAATGTCAGCTCTCCATAATTTTCAGATTTCCTTCCTTTCATTTTTTTATCAGTTCTACATTGCTCTTGTTAAGTAATTACATGTCAATGTAATCTGAAGTATGACACAGTAGAAATGAAAAAATTAAAACTGAGCACTAATTTTTGGTAAATAAAAATTTATGTGAATATTCAATCCTCGTAAAATATTCTTTTCATTTTTCAGGTGGCTCATGCTGGAGATAGAGAGTGTTTTGATTTCCTAGAGGTAAGTTTCACAACAAAGAACTTAGTTCAAGAATAGTAAGAAATTAATAATACACATGATAGCTTAAAAAAATCTCTTTGGTTTGCCATTTCCTAAAAGTAATTTATGGAGAATTAAAAGAATAGAAGAAGATGTATATAACAGCCTAAGTATATATTTTTAGTGACTTAAAAGGGTATAAGGGTTAAAACTTAAACTATTAGAGAAGAAATGCAAGGGGTAAGGAAGTTGGAGATACAAATTCTGAGTAAGAGACATGTATTTGCAGAGAAGTTTTGTGGTAAATTGAAGGATTTTTTAAAAAACATACTTCTTTTCCAATGACAAAATTAATTTCTTCAAAGATCTGTTTTCCTTTTGTCAACAAAATAAAATAAATTTGTTAAGCTTCTTACCACCTTCAGCAGGTAAAATATGTTCCAGTGCACTGCTATCAAGCAAATATTGCTGTCATCTAACCAGCAGAAAGAAACAAAGAATATTACTTTATCAATAAAATTGAGACTTACATTTGTTTGGGGATAACAAAAAAGAGAAGGTTTTTCTGCAGTCACTCTGAATTCAATTCAGCAAAATTTTCTCAGCTAGCACAGAAACTTGTTGACAGCTATATAAAAATGAGGACTGTCTCAATAGGAAAGATGGTTTTGTCATGCTCCAAACTCTATGAGAAAGCAGAAAGATCGGAAAGAACTTTTGGCCTTTTTTTGTGGGTGACCTGTCAAAGAAGACTGCAGTACTTCATTTTTCAGGCTTAGTAATTGTCCTGAAAGTAAATGTATCATTTTTCTGCTGTCCGTCTAATATGGCTGCTAGGAAAAAATGTGGTGCAGAGGAACAGTCAAAAAATAATTTCAGACTTGTTTGCAACTAAAAAATGTCTTTTTAGATAAGACAAAATTTCAAGGGAAATCTCTGCTTTCTTTAGATATTTTTTGTTTTTTACTTCATCAGAAATTTCAGACAGGATTTGCCAGGAAAAATAATCCAGTGAAAGCCGTCAGATTTTAAAAAGATATTTAGGTCCTCCATACCCACTGATGGTGAGAACTAGAAACTGAAATATCTTTAAATTATCTTATCTGTACTACCTCATTTCTCCCCAAAATAAAAAGAGAGGCACAGAGAGAGTGAATATTTCTAGAATTGATTTTCTGAAAAAAATATTTAACTAATCAGGACTTACATGTTGAGGTGGTGATAGGTGTAGCAGAAAAAGGTCAAAGCCTGGAAAGGTTTTATTGCAGTTAGTGAGTTTTAATGTCTCTTAGATCTTTCCTTGCCTTTGAAATATATTCTGAGAAATTCAAGAGATATATTTGAGCTGAATGTTTTCATTTTACTTAGCCTGTTATTGTTTCCCCATCTTGGGAGACTAGGAAGTGGGAGAATAGGTGATGGTATCTAATGATGTGCAAACTTATGTGAGTTATATATAAACCATGACAGGAAATTGTTTTCAAGCTAAGACTAACTCCTGGGTGAGAGCTTAGGTCTGCATTTCTGCTTTTAAAAATATGTGACACTGAGTTCTTCTGTGTGTCACAAAAGGACAAGGAACTGTTTTCCCACAAACTTACCCAGCTGTAAATTGGCATTTTCCATTGACATTTAGATTTTGAATTGTGCAATCCTGCCACAAAGCTTCTCTCTTGTGTAGTTTTATTCAGAATGTGTGGTTCCATCACAAGGGACACAAAGGAATCTCTCTTTAGGAAGAGGGTTTAATGATGAAATGAAAAGACATATATTTTGGATTTTTCAAGCACAGTAAACCTCATTCAGCAGAAGACAGGTGTCTGAGCATTGTAAAAGGTCTCTCCCAAAATACCAGCTCATCCTTAAAATATTGACTGTCAAGCAAGTTACATCTTTCTTGCTTTCTTTGGTTTTCCTAGGATCGTATTACAAGAACATTAATAGGTGCATGTTGGTTTCTGCTTTATGCTTTTTTTTCAGCCTCCCAACATGCATATGGACATACAAATAGACATTAATTTATAACCAAAACCATAATCAAAACCATATTCTGTCCATTTTTTTCTGTTCACCAGACTCACATGAAATACAAAGGATCTTAGCACTTGTATAGACACAATGATTTCCATGTCTGGGTGATGATCTTTCTACTATTTAATATGAAGTTCACTAGGGTAATTCTATTTTTTCTTCATTTTTACTGACTAGAGTCTATTCTGCCAAATATTTTTTTCATTAGTGCTGTTGACAGGTCCTTTTGAGTTACTATGACTCAGGACAGCAGAAGCTGGGATAAAAACTCATGGTTTGTATCTGCATGATAAATTTATCTTCACAATGTAACAGGAGAGAAAGAGAAGTGCAGTGTGTTTAAATAGCCTGTCCTTTCTGTTTTTCCCATCTTCTGAAACATTCCAATAACCTGACACCAGAGAGTAAGATGGAACCAATATCAAGTCACCACTGCAGCCATATGCAGGCATTTGGATATTTACTTCTTGCAGTGTTTTCCTTGATCTAGCCAAGACTGTGATGCAAATGCAAAATTACTGGGGCTGCTCATCTGTTTTGGATGTATAAAACTAAATGTATTACTCTTTTTTTTTTTTTTTTTGGCAAGTCAGGGTCATTAGTTTGAATATGAATCCGTATGTACAAGGTGTTCAACAAAAACATTCT
This sequence comes from Cettia cetti, assembly GCA_013401135.1. Taxonomy (NCBI): domain Eukaryota; kingdom Metazoa; phylum Chordata; class Aves; order Passeriformes; family Sylviidae; genus Cettia; species Cettia cetti. The sequence goes on along the minus strand of VZUI01056437.1, from coordinate 8,855 downwards.
CCCAGTATTTTTGATATCTCTCTGCTCCTATATATTGCTCAGTCTTGATACTCCCTTGTTGCTACTTTGGTATCTGCAAGCATTTATGCTTGCACATAAGTGCCATAGAGAAAAAAATCTCATGGTTCTGAGAATCAGCCCTTGATTCCATGAGCTGCTTTTTAGGAAGTTCCAGTGAGCAGATATGCTTTCCTTGCTGCCTTTATGGCACAAGGCAGAGTTGATCCTGCCTAGGGCTGCTGGCAAGTATGGCTCTGCAAACATTCATTAGTATGACAAACAGAATACTAAGGCAAAATGAGGACAAAATACAAGCAGCTTTAACTGGGGTGAAAGAAATACTCAACGTTTAAGTCATTTGTCTAGTATTTTAGTATCACAATTCAATACTGCAAACAATAATTTGCTGTAATAAAAGTCAGATAGTACCAAGCTTAGAAGCAAATATGGGCCTGATAAAGAGGATATTCATCATAAAGTGGGACATTGGTGAAATGCGAATTATTCTCTCTTATCTACTTATTCTTCTTTATTGTATTTTTTATGTCTTTATCTATTCTATTTCATTCCCTCACAAAAAAATAATTGGAAATGACATTTCTATGCCTGTAACTATAAGAAAAAATATGCAAAATTAATTCCATTAGAAGTAAACAACAATAGCATTGTCCTTAGGATCTCATTTCATGTTGTCCTTAGGTCTTAAAGACCATCAGCAGAGATAAAATTAAAAAGGCTGCAGAAATTGGAGCTTACTTTCATATTGAGCTTACTTTAATATTGTTTCACTCTTGTAGGCTGAGAGTGACCGCACATTGAAGGGCAAAGAAAGAGAGAAGAGTGGTTGGGAGAGAGGTGACTTTCATAGATACCTATAAAAGGCTGAACTGGAATTTCAAGGCAGCTTTTATCAGCCTGCCTTTATTATCTAAGCAGCAGCAGCAGCAGCAGCAGTTTGGTTTTTATAGAGTTCAGAGTGTAGCTGGTTGGATAGTATTTAAAATCTTGGAAGGAATTTTCGTCATTATAAGACTGATCTAAACAAAAATATTTTGTAGGAAGTCACCAGTAGTGATAAGTTTCTTGTTAGCCTTTTTGTGCATTCTTAAATGTTTGGAAACTTCAGAATGTTCTAGCAGCCTTCTTGAAAATGAGATTAAAGTCTGAAAGTAAGCTTTTTACATAATTGGATTATAGGTATTTCTACTAGTTACAGAAGCAAAATATTGAAAAAGTGAGATAGCAAAAAAAGTATTTATTGTGATTGGTCAGAAATCATTTTAAGATATATGATTTACATTAAAGCTTATATTATAATTATAATGTGGTTTACATTTTTGATACTTGGCCTTTATAGGAATTCTTTTGGTGAAAATATGAATCTTTTTTAAAACAGAAACAGTTTTTCTACTCAATTGAGTGTGTTAAATGTGAGAATTAAGAGGAATCTAATATTAGCAGATTACTGGAGCTATATTTACCAGTATACTGGAGCTATATTTTTTTTACAAAAGTCTACAAGGTCTTGTATTGGAAAGTTTCTTGGGGAAAGATAGGAAAAAATTGCTTTTGTATTCAAGTATTTTTTGAAAAGATAATACAAACTTTTGCTAACTCAATGAACTTCAGTGTTATGGAACAGGATCATTAGATATTTATGCTGGAAGGAAGCGGTGAAAATTGGCCAGCCCAGCCTCCCAGTGAAGCCAGCTGTGAGATCACATTAGGTTACGAAGGAGCTGGCAGAGTTTTGTTTTGAGCACGTCCAGGGACAGACCCAAGCAGCCCCCCTTGACAGTGAGATTCTCCTGCTGCAATCTGTGTCAGTAGCCTCTTACTCTCACCGTGCCCCTCTGAGGTCTTAGGTAGTAATCAAAATGAGCTCCTTCATATCTCTCTTGGCCTTCTTCAGGCCTTTTCTCAGATATTCCCACTGATTTTTTACGATTCATGAATGAGGACAGACTCTGAATCTCAATGAGAATTTCGATGTGATCTTGTGGTTTGACTCTAGATCAGTACTATCAAAAACTTGTTCTGTGTTCCCTTCAAGGCCTGGAAAAAAGTTGCATATTATGATAGTAGCTGCATGCTAATGTGGCATGGAGGTAGATGCCAAAGAAACCTGGGTTGGTAACAAAGGCTCTAAAGCCACTCAGCCCTAGAAGAAAGAAAAAAAAGCCAGAAAAGTGGCAAAGAGCTAATTTTCAGTTCAGACTAATTTCAAAACATTTGTTCTTATAAGTATACCAATTTCATCATTGATTTAATATAAGCAATTGATATGATGCACTACAGGAGTAAGATTTTTTTACTTCATGCAATATTTATATAAGGAAATATTTGGGGTAGGCCTATATGATATTCATGTTGCTGTAGCAAGCCTAAAGATATAGCAGTCTGGTGGAAGAAAAGTGAAAAGGTTTATATATAATATGCTTAGAATCAAAATATATCTATACCACATCCAGCCTGAAGTGATTTGTCTTCTGAATAATGGGATTAATAATGAAATGGCCTAGAAGCACAACAATGTTATGCTTTACATTCCTTAATCTTGCCCAGTTATCTCTACATGAATAAAAAGAACACATAAAAATTATCCTGACAGTGAACTATATGACCACAAAGAAAATGAGAAAAAACCATCACATCATCAAAAAAAAAAAAAAAAAAAAAAAAAAAAAAAAAAAAAAAAAAATCCAAAAAGCTTGTTCTTTGAGGAAAATAAAATATTTTCTTAAAATGTATTTTTTACAGAAATCCATTTACTAGTACAGATTCAGAAAATGACAAGACCTTACTTTCTGTCGGTTATAGGGTTTTAGTATACTTGCTAGCTCCCCTCAAAGGAATTCAGCACATATGAATTTTATGAAGCCTAATATTCTAAAATATTAGATACTGGTTGCAGATTTTAAGACATAACAAAAGGTGGCAAAGTAGCAATGTTTATATAATATCTAATACAAAAACCTTGTGTAGGACTGAGAACATATATAGTGTTGACAGCTACAACGTGATTTGGGAATATGTAAAGCAATTTCAGATATACCTCTGTGGAGTTGATTTGACAGTGAAAAGTGGCTGTATGTTACCTTGGAGCAAACTAAAAGTTCCTTGGAAAGTCTGTCTATACAAGGAGCCTACTCAAGCTATCCAGAGATTCACCAACAGTCTGTAAAGAAAATGCAAGTCAGTTTTCTTGATTCCTGCACCCAATGTCATGTATGTTTTTTGTGCCCACCTCTGTGCCAGAAACTACATATAAACTGTGCAAACTACCACATCAGGGTTTAAAACTAACTGTTCACAGCTATAAATAATGCATTTGATGAAAAGGGGGTTAAAAATTGGGATGTTTAGGTAAATCGTCCTCCTGGAATAGATGTCCTTCTGTTTCCTGCCTTTGATGGATGAGCTCTTCCAGTGGCATAAACCAGTATGGGCTGGTAATTTTAGCTCACATAAAACAGAGGTTTGGACCATGGAGAGTTCCAAACAGATGTTCAGTTTGATGCAGCTTCTGAAAGAAGACACCAAATTAATGCAGCAGGGTGTTTGGCAGTATGCAGCCAGACCACAGTGCGGGTTTGTCAGTCCTTAAAATACATATGAAAATTCGCTTTTATTTAAACAGGAAAGTGTCAGTTTTCACAGAAGTGGGATGGGATTCTAGAACATGTTACAGTTAAAATTCACACAAATCTTTGAAATGTATCCAGTTTTAACACAAAAAGCCCCAACAAACCTGAGTAAAGAATAGTAGGCTTTAACACTTCTTTCCTTTTTTAGAATAATGTAAACTGAAACAGAATCACACATTAGGCAACAATTATGTTGCTCTCAAGTGTGTGAAATGAAAGATTCATTTGAGGTAATCATGTTTCACAAGTGTGCTGGGCTTCCTGGGAGAGTGATGGCTCCTTGCCAATTTTAATGACATTATTCAACAGGCAAGTGATTGTCTTTCTTCAACCAAAACAATTGCAGACCCCAGATCTGTACAAATATGATAGTGAATAAAAATTAAGGTGTTTTTATTTTTTTCAAAATTGTCAAATTTTGGTAAGAACTCACAGAATATTTTTTCTCTTTTGTTTTTTCAAATGATATTAAATAGAAAAAAAATTGAGAATACAACCATAATAGAGTAATAAAATCAATTTTAATAGCAAACAAAAATAATGTCATTCCTTTAGACTTGGAAAACTTAAATTCCATTTACAGGAATGGGAGCTTAATGCAGAAGCTACACAGTTGAAAAAGCTTCTTCAGTTTTGCTAGTGAAGAAATAGAACCACAATGAAAGTCTATGTTAATTCACAGTTTTTTAGCTCCTAGCTCTTAGTCTCTCAGCAGTTATTTAATGCCCTGACTGAGATACCTATATTCCATAGACATTTAGTGGCAATGTTCATGAACAGTTTCATGCTACCAATAAGCTCTGAGTACAATTATAGTCTCCCTAATCAATATGAAATTGTGAGGACAGATGGAATGTAACTCAATCTTTCCCAGGACTGACACATGCTTTGGAGTACTGAACAGAGTTTCAGAGCTGTAAGATCATTCAGGTTGGAATGCAACTCTGAAGACTATCTGGTTCTTTGTCATCTTCCAAGCAGGGCCAATTTTCAAGATGTATCCAACTTTGATATTAGATGAGGTTGCTTAGGACCTTTTCCACCTGAATTTTGAACTTCTCCAAGGACAGAAATTTCACAGCTTCTCTGGGGTTCTGTTTGTTGAGTCTTTTTGGAATTTAAAGATGTATTTATTCATTTATGAAATGTAAAAATCCCATAAGCATCAATACTAATGATATCACTGTATCACATGGCGGCCTCGGGTTCAAGTCTGTCCTCCACTGAAAGCAAAACTTGTACCACTATCTACAGAATATTTTGCAGTGGTGGAGGAAAGGGAGATTGGGGTGGTGAGAGAAGACAGGCTTTAGAATATCTTTAGTTTCAAAATAGGTGTTGGAGCTCTTCTGTTCTTCATTGAATAAATAAATGCCACAGAAACCAAGTGTTGAGATAGAGAAGAGCTTTTCTCTTTTTTCATAGGAAGTAAGATATATCTTTTTGCATAAATATTAGTTTAGGTATCCTTAAATGTTTTAAGTATGAATAAGGATAGGAATAATTAAGGATCCTTGAAGTAAGGTTCTTCTTAATGAACACCTATTTCTTGTAAAGTTGTATCAACTTTTGAAGGAAGGACTAAAAGGGAAGCAGTAAGGGATTAGGAGAAATAGATCTTGTTTTAAAATGGCAAAATGGAACTTGACTCAGCAACTTTTACTGCTGAAGTTGGATAAAGAGCTCTTTGTAGTAGGAAAGTAATATGTCTTAATTTGGCTGACCTCAGCCAGTTGTGCTTTAAAAGTACCAATCAGGTTAAGCAGTAAATAAAATAAACATGTCTGGTTTATGCCTTTCTACAGGATGCAAAGGTGAGCTGGGTCCAAACTTCTGAACAGTCATAAAAATAAAATTACTTAGAATAAGGTTAAATTTGCAGCTGTTCTAAAAAAAAAAAAAAATGAAAAAGTGGATGTGTATCACTCAGTCACCAACTGACCTTTAAGGATTTGACAGGTCCTAGCTTGCTCAAAAGGTGAAAAAGGTGTTCTCAATCTAGCTTAAAAAAAGTAAAACTCCTCTGTTTTACATAGAATAAAAGGTTAAATACACTCTACACTATCTCAGTGTGGAAATACCAAGGCAATATTAGGTATGGATATGCAGTTTGGTTTGGTTTGAGGTCTATTTGTCATTGTCAAAAAACAAAAAAGTTTACTCAAGCTTCATATGTTTCAGGAAGGGCAACAAAAGTGATTTAAGATGTTAGAAATATTTTCCAGTAATACAGTAGAGAAATATAGTCTTGTCATCCACAGAAAATTTACCAGGTAATCTTATAATTCCTATGTGGAAAAGAACTTGCTGGTAATAAACAGGCCTCTATTTTTTCAGAAATCTTAATGGTTACAGAAATCAGATTAATCTATTAAAAAAGGCACTATTTTTATTTTTAATCATGAGAATAATGAATCATTACATTAATCTTCCTAGTAATGCTGTATTTTCATTCATTCAAGGTCTTTAAATCAGCAGTAGATTTTAAGTACACTTACATAAAAATTAAAGTTTTCACAAAGAAATTACAGGAAAATGTCCTTTACCAATTCTGTTAAGAAGGAGAAGCCATATGATTAAATTTAACCTCTTCTATTTTCAAAGGAACTGTTCTATTAATCTAACTGATTTATCTATCTGCCCCAAGAAAACATGGCAAAACATGTAATTCTAATCCTTATTTTTTGGACAACCTAAATATTACCATTGAAAAGTGAAGATGTTAAAGTAGGAGAAAGGGAATTAACAAGGCAAAGAACAGACAGGTTAGTAAATGGGCAGTGCAAGTGTCTGTCCAAATGACCTCTATTCTTAAAAATCACTTTTTCCTGTATTAATGCCCTGTGTTACTCTGGGGCCACTGAGTCTTCCTCTCCCTGACTCTTTTTGCCTTAAGTGAGCTTAAATGATTTGAAAAATTAGTAGTTTAATAGTAGTTAATTCTGCATTTTATTTTCTAATATGATCACTTGCTATTAATTGTGTAATCTTAGATCAAAAACTGAACACTGAAGAAGTTACTAGTCACAACATTACCAAGGTCATCATTAATAGTTGCACCAGGAAATTATCAAAGGCTTAGTAAGTCACAAATTAAGTTCCCTCCAAATCTCAAAGTGTAGGCATAAGCCAAAGTAACCTTTATTGCAACCTCTGGATTTAGGGAAAGAAAAACAAAAAGATAATTGTCTACTATGCTTTTACTTAAAACAAGGGCTAAGTTTAATTCTGTGACAGCAATTTTAAATGTATAAAAAATATGAAGGAGTAGATAAAATCCACCAAGAGCATTTAATACCACAGAACCTAGTGATACAAAGTTGTAATCAGAACATTCACCTATAGGAAATCAAAATTAACCCATATCTACTTCATACTCTAGCCTTATAATGCATCCTTGAACACTTGTATCTTTAATAGAATAATAATCTTCAAAGAACCAAGGTATGGTTTATAAAAATAGGCCTATATAATTCCTATAATAGTTTAATAAGATTTTTGATTTACATAATTCTTAACAGGAAATTTAGCAGCAATACTTGATCTGAGATACTTTAAAAGGTGATAAGCATACTTCATATGATTCCAGTTCTTTAGAAGGCTGTAACTAAATTGATTAGAGATAGTTTTAAGTATGTGAAAAATTAGGACTGAGGCAGTCTGTCAAGCACTGTTAAAAGTTTTATAGTCTGATTAGAAAGTCCATGAAGCAATCTCAGTTAATAATTGGTGATTTTTTTACTCTTTCAATTACAAATATTTGCTGCTGTCCAAGATATATTTTCCTACTTCCCCAGCCTTAATGGAAGCATCTTGTAGCATTGTGTTTGTTCACACTTCCCTTTTTCTTAAATTTGAATATTTTTTTGTCATTTTACTACTGGTTATTATACTAATACACTACTGGAACATTACTGGTTCTTTGTCATCTTCCTCTCCTCTCCTCTCATATGCAACTTACGTATTCTGAATCACGGAAACAGAGGTACAGAAGGAGCTACTTATGCTAAAGTAATTAATTTTAATCTCAATCTTTATTTCATTATCTAGGAGTATTAAGAAGCAGGACAAATGTGTTTTCACACTGTGACTGATTATTTACTATGCATGTTGTATGCAATGTAAAAAAAAAAGTGCTTCCAAATATCCCATTCCAAGTGGAGCTGTACTTTACTACTAAATAATTAGTAAAAACCATACATTTTTTACCTTCACCATATGATCAGGTATTGCAAGCCACGCAGAATGGCAGTATTTCTTATCTATTACCTATCATTATCAATTTATATTTAATGTTGAGTAAAATGAAACTTGTTGCATGAAGAGTGTAGAAACTTGGCAGAAAATAAAACCCCTTGTCTTCCAGCTGCTCCTCAGAGGTCAGAGGGGCTGAGTGTAGCTGGGATTTATTCTGATTATAGCCCATTTGGCACTCTAAGCCTGGTCACATTCAATAGGAACTTTCACAAGTGTAGATTCATGTTGGAATTCTCGGCTCATTCTTGACTCTTTCTTGCTTCAAGGTCAGGGTGAATAAAACTCAAGAGCTGTTGTTTTCGGAGTCTCACTTTGAAGTTTATTATCTTTATCTGTTACAAACTTATGAGATGTGAGTTCTCTCTAACAAGTTGAGAAAGTGAGCCAAGATGGTGACTATTCAAGGCTATTTAAGTTTCAATTACCCAATAAACACTTGACATCTATGTTATTTATGTTTCTAACCCAATTATGATCACCCAAAACTCACAATGTGCACATCTTCGGCCCAATTAGAGAAAACCATATAGATTCATGAAGAAGAAGGAAGAAGAAGGAAGAAGAAGGAAGAAGAAGGGGCAAAAAGACAACTTGACCCAACCCAGAATTGTCCATCTTGGCTCCCATATACCAGTATACACTAAAATTTTTAAATCTAAGGTTTCACCCTGTGAGGTCACACGATACTACCCAAACTACACACACAGTAGTTCTGTGCTGTCATGTCAGGTCAAATGAGGTGTTTATCTGAGGGTCGGCACCCTCTAACTCAGAAAGCTCAAAATTTTCAGCCTTCAGAGTTCCAACAGATTTATACATATTGTGGTTCATTGAAACAACAGAAATAGAAGTTTGGAGTTGCCATTGAAAAATGAGCTTAATGCTTTAGTGCAAAGAAAGAAAAGAAAAAGAGAGGAGAGGAGAGGAGAGGAGAGGAGAGGAGAGGAGAGG
>VZUI01056434.1:0-19006 GCA_013401135.1 Cettia cetti | reverse complement strand
ATTATCAGAAAGCATCCACCCCCCTCCCCCCGTAGTTACAAGAGACAAAGGAAAAAAAAAATACATTTCCTCAACTGCTTTCAACAGATGAAATAGAATACACATTTTTTTGGTTCCATAACCCAAGACAAAGACTAAGCAGGAATAAACCACTTATGAGAGGTGTGGTGAATCTCTGCCTTTAGTAGACTGAGGGTGTGCAGGGAGATGGTCTCATCTGCATATAATTTATAATACTAAGCAGGTGACACTGTTACATGGCATTCCTCTGAGGATGGGCAAGTTTTTCAGTCCTGGGAAGGGTTAAGTACTCTGACAGACCAGCTCTAATGAAACAATGATGTATTAATAAACCATAACACTTACATGGGAGGTGAAAGATGGATGGAGTACTTAAAAGAAGGCTCTTGGGAACTCAGTGTGGCGTGCAAGGTCAGAATATATATACTGATTGTGTGTATTGTATTAGGCAAAACAAGAGATAGTCCTAAGGCCCATCAAAAATCAAGTGATATTTTAGCTTAATGTACAATGCTGTTGTTTAATGGTTCCTATGCTCACTGTTATCCTGATATTAAATTTGTGAATTTTTGAGGCTTTCTGAGTATTGAGATATCTTTTATGTCTTTAAGTTTATTCTTCCCATAACATGCATACCTATCTGTAAAAACACGTGATTTCTGTAATAGCTCTTAGTAGTGTTCACTGTGCAGTTGGGTTGAAGATTGTACATTTTGAAATAACAATTCCCTTACATGGTGGACAAACACCTCAGTCATTTTTTTAATTCAGAGTTGCATCCGCGTGTCAATTATTTCAATACCACATGGCAAAAAGTGACTTCTGAAAAATCTGTTATCCAAAGCTCTATCAGAATATTCTCTTCATCATCTCCAGCTCCATAGGCAGGTCTGTATATGATCCCTCCTGAATATAACAAACATTCACAGAGTTGTTATGAAAACAACAGCAGTGGAAAGGTTCTTGGTATTTTTACCGCACCAGTCTCCCACTTACGGTACACAGTGCTTGAAGGCATGGCAGCCCTAGCTTATTATCAGTGTAATGTAAGTTAGGAAATACACTTGCATTTCGTTAACAAGTCAGTTTCCACAAAAGAAAACATCTGGAAACTTATTTTGTTGTATTTGATATAAGAGGTAAATTACAATGAAATAAAAGAAAGCCTTTCATGTGGCATTCTGGACACCACAATAATATAAACTATGTAAAGTCTGGGATGCTCTTCTTAATTTTTACATTCACTTTCATCTTTAAAAATTAATTGTAATTAGGTTTTTCCAAGCCTTTTCTTTCAGAGAAACTACAAGCATTTAAATGCTGAATATAGTATTTCTAATAATCCAAAGTAGAAAAAATATTATCAATAGCCAGTAATTTTTAACACCATTGTTGGCAGAAAATTACTGGCAATTCTGACTGAAACAAGGAAGAAAACAGTATTTCAGACTCTTGCAATAGTAAAATCAATCTGTTTTTGTAGCAGATCAGTGACCAGGTGATCAGTGGGGAGTTATCAGTGTTAGAAAAGCTATGCTGCAGCTGGAGAGAGACTCTGATCCCAGAGCCAGGGGTTTGAATACATCCACACCCTGTCCTGCTACCAGCATGAGCCAGGTCTTATATCCAAGTAGCAGTACAGCCAACCATCTTTGCTAAAATATTTCTGTGAATTTATGCATTCAAAACCACCAAAAATATGGTTTTATGATCACATCCATTCTCAGGGAGAAAGCACATCTGAAAAATGTATGTATTTTTTACTAATGAAGACAGATTGTTTCCTCTGCCATGTCTCCAGATTGATGGTACAAGAAGATGTCAGGGAGCTATACTTGGTCATCTGAGGGAAGTAACCTGATTTTTAGCTCCCAGAGAGCCCATTGAAATCAGGGTCAGATTTGCAACCTTGAAAATCGGAGAATTTATGCAATTAAATGCTGACTTGTATCCGTGCATTTTTGTATATTTTGGCCCAAGTTATAAGTATTTATTCTCCTTATCTCCTTGCTGTTTTTTATAAATATTTAACATATCACATGCTAATAAACCGCTCAGGAATACTTCCTTCTCCACAAGATTTAAAAACCTGATTCCTTACTGTAATATGGTCTGCAATTAGAAAAGAAGTACCTTATTTTGCTCTCATTACTTTTCAATACATCTGATGAAAACATAAGAGATTTATATAGATTTGTTTAGCAGCTTTCTCATATTTACTTAGACTGTGAGGTGTAAATTGAATTTAATATTTTTTCTCAATAATAAGTATGTTTTGATGACTAGACAATGGCAAAAGTGTTTCTGCTCTGTCAAAAAAAGGTTTCCACTGTTTAACACTTTCTGGATTGTTTAATGTCTCTTTTGTGCATTATACTATGGCTGTTTTAGCACTAAGGACCTTTTAAAGTTTGTAGCAGGAGGCTCTAGGGGAAGCAAAACATTAATATGAGAACTATTCTCAGTGTCAGGGTCATATCTAACTTCAATTACTTTGAAGTTGAAATTTGACTTTGAAATTTTACTCTGAATTTGAAAGTTGATTTAGGAAATAAAATTACTGAAGAATTGCCTGTTCATATTGGCCCCAGGAACAGTTTGTTGAGTAGATTCTCAGGGTGGAAGAAGGTGAATCTGTGAAGAACAAACTTTCATAGGATGCCTGAGAAGAGATCACTGTGGTGGGCATATTCTGTTCCAGTGTTACAAACCACTAAAATAATCCTGGAAACTTATCCAATTTCACCAACTTTATGCCCCCATTCTGAACTGAGGACTAATTTTAGTCTAATGTGCAGGTTTCATTTTTTCAGATTTTTGATATTTCAGTTATATGGATGACAAGTAGGATCTCTATTGGGATACTTACACAGAGTTTTGTGGAGAAAGAACCTCAGTAGAAAGACTTATCTAGAACAGTAGTAAGAATAGATTGCTGGTGCAGGAAATTAATGAGTGGGATCTCATGCAGGAATTGAGAAAAACTTATATATGAGGGCTCACACCATTTTAAGACATCTGTTAGTGATGTCAGTCATACAAAAAACAGGACAAAAATCAAATGTGCATGAAAACAGAAAGAGGAGAAATTCTGGAAAGGTAATACAGTGTCAAATTTTAGAGTTAAATAAAAAATGATCTGCCCAACTCTCTGCTTCCCCAGATGTATACAAAGCCTATACGTATCTCTATACCTACATAAGCTGTGTTAGATTAAAAAAGGTCACTTGAAATTCTTGGCAAAGAAGGATCTTGACATAGTAGCCATTACTGAAGAACACTGGAATGACAAGAATCAATAGGAATGTGTAATACCTGCTATAAACAGGACAGGGTGGACAGATTGGGTCATAGAGCCGGGGGAGCTATATTAGGACTATACTGTTGAGCCTTCTAATCAGGAAAGAGATATTGAGTCTAAAATGTTGAAGGAGATAAAAGAATCCTTTAAGCCTAATGAAGTAGTGACGATGGGTAAATTCAACTGCCTTCAGCTGGTCAAAGGTCACATTGGGATAGAGAGTAAGGGAAGCAATTTCTTATCAGTCTCGGTGATTGCCTTTTGAAACATTTAGTTCTAGAGTATTCAAATGGAAATTCTTGACTTAAGTGACATAGCAGAATGTAGGTAAAAAGCTCTTAAATCCTGTATCAGAATGCACTTTTTGGATTAAAGTCATGGCTACTGTAAAACCTAAATTCAATGTTGAAGAGCCAATAGCTAGCTTGTAGGACCACTGTTAGGCTAGAAGATATGAAAACTCTTTAGACAAGAGATAAAAAGGTAAGGAAATTAAATTTTGATAATCAAGGTGAATCTAGGTGAGGCATTCTGTGGTAGAACAAGAGATGCAGCAGAAAAGCATGAAGACTTTGAATAATGTGGCATGGATCAGGATAAAGATGTATGCAGCAGGCCTCAAAACCCCATCCCCAGGGATGTCAATAAAAAGTAATTTTATCTATAGCATATAGTAGCCAATACCTATGAAGCTGTGACATATGAAGGACTTTGTCAAAGCCATCACCTCATATGCACAAAAATCCCAAGGTTGGTGAAGAAAGCAGTCTGTAAGACACCGGCCTAGAAGCAAGCAGCAGTAGAGAATAGGGACATTCCAATGAACTGTGATTTTGCTGTGTGTATTCATATAGTATCACAGACATGGTGCTAGGGACCTAAGAGACTATAACATACTCACAGTGTTCCCTGTGTCAGAATAAGGGAATGGGAGAAAAGAGGTAAATTAATAGGCGATTGGGAACAGCAAAGCCAGATTTTATTAATTAAAAAATTTCTTAAGAAAGCAACTTTTCTTTAAATTATGTCCTATGTCATGAAATGGTAAGAAACTTCAAATATGAGAGGTAGATGAAGGTAAAATGGAGATAGATGCGATTCATTAATATAATACTTTGATATAGTAGAAAGCTAATACCTTCTCCAAGTGACCCTTGCATATTAGAAACTGTGTTTGGAAAGAAGAATAGTAAAGTTATTAGTGATGAAAGACAAACTTTGCAACAGAACTTTAATATACTGGGATTTCCACTTTGGGAAAAAAGTGGGGAAACATGCTGACATGCAAACCATTCTGTTGTGCAGCAACATTCTAGGAATACAAGACCAAGCAGGAACAGGCATCAGATGGGGATATATTTAGTATCCTTTCCAAATTTCAAATGACTTGAAATATTTTATTTTTTTTTTTACGATGTGGGATGCAATTCCAATATGGCATTTTCTTTACAACACATTCTGTTACTTCTTCACTGGGGTGTTTATGGCCATTGCTCCATGTTCAGCATGTCCAGGGAAAACTATTGTTCTTTTTTTGTGGTTTGGAGGCAGGAGCAGTAATTACATTTACCAACAGCCAGCTATCTTGTGGCTACAAAAATATGGAGAAAATGTTACATCATTTCCTTTGTGGCCCTGAAAATCTTTTTCACTAAACTCTAGATGAATCTGTGAAAGAGTAGTACCTATACAAATGCATATTTACATTAAATACAACTTTTAAAATTTGGATCAGGGAAAGAGGGAGGTGGGAACTACAAGGTTTGATATGTTTCTGATTCCAGTATCTCCTTTGATAGGGATTTGGAAGCTTACCTTAGGCAGAATTGGATTAGGCAGACTTGAAACTTTGCTGGCAGTTTTAAGAAGAAACTCTGTTGTCATGGGGGGTTAGTTACATGTGTCATCGAAGTTGAAGTTATGCCTGTATTTGGAATAAAATAAAATGGTATCACAGAATCAATCAATTAGGTTGAAAAAGATCTCTGAGATCATAAATCCGAAGACCATCATGTCAACTATGTCAGGTTCAGTTTTTCCTTAAATGCCCTCAGGGACAGTGGCTCCACTGCCTCCCTGGGCAGCCCATGTCAATACCTAATCACCCTTTCTTTGAAGAAATACTTCCCAATATCCAACCTAAACCTACCCTGGAGCATCTTGAGACTGTCCTCTTCTCCTGTCACTGGTTACCTGGGAGAAGTAGCCAACCCTTACCTGACTGCATCCTCTTTTCAGGTAGTTATAGGTCCACTGTGAGTGTCCCTATCTCCAGGGTTGACAGCCCCAGCTCCCTCAGCTGCTCCTCACAGGACTTGTTCTCCAGATACTTCATCAGCCTTGTTGCCCTTCTCTAGACTTGTTTCAGTACCTCAATGTCCTTCCTAAATTGAGGGGCCCAGAACTGGACACAGCACTCAAGGTGTGGCCTCACCAGTGCTGAGTACAGGGGAAGAATCACTTCTCTGGTCCTGCTGGCCACACTGTTCCTGATACATATTACAAGGTTTGTACTGAAAGATTGAAGACTGTGCTTCTGTTTTCTTTGCAGTGATCTCACTGTAAAATGCCTCCTAAACATTATTTGATTCAGAAAATCTCATGTTTTAATAGATCATATAGTATTTCTACCATGGAAAGTAAGCCAAATGGAAAAAAAAAATTGATCTATTGATTGCTATCATCTTTTATATGATTTTCTTGGTTCATCAGTTCCTTATTATGAACTCTGGTGAATACAGACACAGTAGAGGGCTCTACCACATCAGAAATATCATGACCATTTCAGCTATACAAGACAATGGAGGAGAAAGCCATTGAGTTGTGTGTCTTACTTTTTCTTCTGGTTTTCCTTATCTTTGATGATAAAGGATGTGAATGTTGCATTCTCCCAAGGCTAGAATGCAGTAATCCTTCATGTTTGTTAAGAATGCACATGAGAAGTTGGTGAAGTTTTTTTCAATTTGTTTTTGGGAATCCTAATAGTGGAATGCATGGAATGGGAAATTACACAGGTATTTTAAACAGTGTTGCTGATGTAGGAGAAAAAACCCCAAAGCTGTTGACTGGTCATTGCTTGGTGATTGATGTCTTCAAAAGAAAAGTTGGAACTGAGTATATCAATATAGGCTTAACTACTGAAGAAAATAAGATTAATAGAAATGTCAGTGTTTTTCGGTAAAGAATATATCTAAGAGGGAAATTCAACACTATATTAATAATGAAAATAATAATGAACCTTCACTGCATCTTGAGAAACTCTTTTAAAAGGAGTAGTGGTGATCCTCAAAGATACTTGAGGGATTTTGTAGTTCATTCAATAGAGAAAAGGGATCTGGAATTTGGGTCTAACAAAAAAAGTCTTTTAAAAGCAATTTAGGTCTGTCTCATTCTCATAATGAGACTTTAGAGACTCAGAACAGAGAAAAACATGATTTTTTTGGAGCCCTGAGTAGCTGCTAGACAATTTGTATGTTTTTCTTTAACCAAATTGAGCCACTTTTAGGTACATGTTTTAACTTGCCTTCTAAAGAACTGCTTTTTCACCTGAGCGTGCTGTGGATTTTAAGTTCATGTCTTCTTGTGTTCAGGTCCCAAATAATCAATTAAATGCATAAAGCAAGCTTGTGTAAGTAAGTTGTGGAGAAAGAAGGCCAAATTTTCAATACTGTTTGATTAAGGGCATGACTGGAAAGATTCTAAATACAAATCAAAACAAGCAATTATATTTTCTAATTCTGTAATTTGGAAAAAAAAATTCTGGATGTCTCACTTGAATGTCTACCAAAATTGCCTTTAAACTTCTGAAAGAGAAATAGAACTAATGATTTGGTATACTGCCAAGCAATTAGACCGGTGAAGAGACATTGTTCTACCAGCATCTATTATCGGAAATATCTGGATTTCTAAATGTCAGCTAAATAGGTTCCCCCCACAAGCTAAGAGAAAGCTGACCTGACCTTTTGACACCACCTGTTCAGGAATGGGAATTTTTAAAGCAGACCGTTCTACACAGATACAGGGTTCACAAGAGTTGACCTGGAAAGAATGGTTAAAGGAATTAATTTTGTTTAGTCTAGAAAAGAGCAGACTGAGGGAGGATGTGATTAGGATCTTCCAGTACATAAAAGAATGTTATAAAGAAGATAGTGATTGGTTTTCTGTGTTCAGTTGGGGAAAAGTCAAGAATAAAGATGTTTAATAGACATATTATGTATCAGGAGTAAAATTTCGCATAATAAAAATGCAGAATTAGGTGCTGGCTACCTAAAAAAATTCTCATCTTATTAACTTGAAATTTTAAAGATTAATTAGACCAACACTTGTCATTAATAGTAAAGATTGCTAATGTTGTTCATGGTGCAAGGTGAATAGGTAGATGTATTACATGAACACTTGAAAGGCTTTTCCCATGTTTCATTTTCTATAGCTGATGTATTTGGCAAGATATTGTGGACTTAGAATATGTTACATTGGATATGAAAATAATTTCCTAGTAGGTGGTTATTTATTTTTTAAAATAATTCTGATTATATGATTAGGGTAACAGTTACAAGAGTAATAGGTAAAGAAATTATAAATATTGTTTAGTGGCTTTGGGGCAGAATTATATAAACAAGAGCAGTGAGTTTGCTATTATGAATATCTTTTTCTCTGTTACCTTGACAATTTTGGTATCACACATTGTTTTCTGGCTAATGGTAATAACAAGTATCTGAAAAATGTGATGAATAATCATCCCACATACACAGGGCCTAAAGCATGGCATACCCACTCAAAAGAACATAAAAAACATCAAAATTATTTAATCTTTCCAAAATATTTGTAAAAGCTACTAAGACAGCATTTTGCTCAAAACTAATTAACAGTATAAAACCAAACAAGAGAACATAGTTTGTGTATAGGCCTTTGCTACATATTGCAGGTTAATATGAAAGGGTGTGAAGGTTTTAATAGTCATTCTGTGTTGGTACCAGTTGTCTGTTGGTGGTTGAAATTGTAACATGCTTGCAGCTCAGTTTCCTATGTTTGTTAAAGGCTATAAGAGCTTAAAGATATGTTAGACCAACAGTATGTGCAGTCTTATTGAAGTGTTTATTTAGCTTCATAAATAAAATGTAGTGTCAAACATCAAAGCTTTCATTTTACACATTAAGCAGACTACTTGTGTTGTAGCTCCTTGTACTTTCAGAGAGTCTGTGAAAGAACATGATAATGTTTATCCTTTTTTCCCCTTTTGAGTTTAGGAACTGATTGTATTTTATAATACATACATGTTTTGTTTTGTTTTCCTAGGTAGTGCACAATGGACTTGTGATGGAAATGAATCATCCAACAGCTGGGAAGATAGCTGTTCCAGGTTAGATGTTTAATCATTTTTGCTAAATTAAATGCTACATGACATCCTGAGTGGTTCCAGAACTCAGCTGAGGACATGACCCATCTTCACATTTCACTCGAATAAAAGTTTAACCAGGCTGACAGTGCTCATTGTCATTCCAGTAGTAGAAAAAAGGGTTAAAACGTGTCAGATTAGCTTCTGTTTTCCATTGGTCAGTTGTCATAACACGAACATGAATTTGATAATATTTGCAAACTCCCACTGCTAGAAATGTTACTGCTAAATCATCTACTCGAATATATGAATCTGTTTTTGATTTAGTTTGATTTTGCAAGTTACCCAGGCTTCTTTTAGTGATATTTCTGTTTAAAAGAAAAAAAAAAGACAAAAGAGGAGGGAAATTTGTACTGAAGACTTAATGAAGCTCTGCCATAATGAAGTCTTAAATAGCTATTTTGTACTTCCAAAGAATACAGAAGTATATACAAAAAGAATAAACTAGTCTCTTCTCTTTACAGCTCTAAATGGATCAGGAACTGGTATCGCTTTTCTTCCATTAGACTTAGTTATGTAATGGAGTTAAGTTCAACCAGAGCCATTATGAACATACAGGTTCTTGCAGTTGGTTTGGTTTTGATAATTAATCCTTATCTGATAACCTGTTAGCTGTTGGGCCAATTTTTCTGCTTCTCTCTGCTTTTCTTTCTCTGAGGCCACATTGAGAATGTTTCCTTCTTCATTCAAAGCACTATGTCATGTCTATTTTTTTAAGAACTTGTCCTTACATTGTGATTTTCTGTGCCAGTTTCACCCTCTCACATCCAGTTTTCATCAATTTCAGTTGACTTGAGCACATGTAGTGTTAAGAAGAATTTGACCCATAAAATTTTTCTTAATTTGCACATCCTGGAATCACACTGGAATGCAGAAAGAATTATTTGAAAGAAACCAGTCCCATATTAGATCATGTTTTCTTCATGAATACAGGGCATGTTTATGTGTGGATGTGTATGGTCCATATTTGCTCTTTATCACAGTTTGCATTCCACATTTGGCCTCACTAGATTTGAATGTTTGGTTGACTGTATTAAAAAATGCTTCTCTAATTTAGATGTACATATCTGGAAATAGCAATAATTTTTTTTTTAATTTTCCTACAGGAAAGTAATTTACCCAAAATGAAAAGACAAATAAAAGGTTCTTGACTTAATTCTTTTTTAAGAAGTAGAAATAAGAGCCTTACAGATGGTAGAGGAAGTGTGTAAGGTTTTCATGTTGCATTCAATTTATAATCTATCTTAGAGAAAGCAAATACTCCTTAAGGGGATAGCTTAAACTGCAAGAAGAGGAAAGAGATGAAAGGAATGTTCTAATGTCTGTCAGCAGCGATAGAATGTATTGGCAAGAGAGTGAGTTTTTACATAGGTAAGCCATAGTACTTCCCAAATCCTTAGTTATTTTTTATTTTATTAAACTAGTGACACTGCACTAAACTAAAATAAATCATCTTAGTCTCTAATGGTTTGCCATTTAGATTGACTTCTATGAAGAGTTTTGCATTGAAACAGATGGCTGAAATGATTATTAGATATTTGAGCAGGAAAAGTAGAATTCCTTCCTTTCCTTGCATGGGAGGATAAGGAGGGAGGGGAGAGACAGGGGAGGAAAGGGGGAAGAACACTCATTCAGTGTGAGCAGAATGGGTCTATTGATATCACTGAAAGACAGTGCATTACTCTGTCCCAAAACTAAAGTGAATTTGGCCACTGTTGGTGATAGGTAATAGAAGTACCCTGGAATTGTCCTGCTCAATGATATATCAGAAGAGTATAGGGAAAGGTGTGCAAAGAAAGCCTACAGTAGATAATTTCTTCTTGGTGATAGTTAAAAATAGAAGTTGGGTTTTCTTTTAATGTGGCTATATTTTAATATCTTGTATTTGGTAGAGAAGAAGTTTACTAAGTGCTCAGTTTCTGTCTCAGGGTTGCTTATCAAGGGAAATTAAGTTACTAATGTGAATGTTGAAATTGAATAAGCTGAAAATGTTTTTCTTTAAAGAGACTGGGGAGATTCTAATACCAAAATAAAAAATAGATTGCTGTTATTTCTTAACCATATAAGCCAGGTTTTAATACGTCCTTTAGTAATTGAATTGGACATCACACTTGAGGCTCCTGACAGAGGTCTGACTTTTGCTGCCAAGTAAACATGTGAGTGCAGTGACAGGTGCTTATTAAGTGAAGCATGCTTGCAGGTTTCAGCTCCAAGTATCACAGGTGGCCTCTGTGTCTAGCATATTGATTTGCAGTAGCCCTTCTCCAGGCATGTCCCCAGTTTGAGAGTTGATTCAAATCTGTGTATGAATCTGCCATTGTAGATCTTGCAGCTTTAAACTGAGAGATTTTGCCATTGACATCAGTATAGGCTACATTTTTAATGTTGGACTTGGTAATTAATACACCTCCATTGCTTAAATATCTTTTGATACAGTTATTGAATTAGCTTCTTTTCTCACCTTTCCCCCTTGCTGTTTTTGTGATTCCCAGCCTAAGGTATACTGTGTGCTGATAAGCGCATTATAGGGTGCTGGTGAAAAGGAGTGGGAGAAGTTATACTACAAAGAACATTTTTCTAGTAATTTTTCATTTCAGAACATATCTTTATGGTAGGAAAGAAAGAGACCTTGCATTTTGATGTCTCTTGTTTCAAGTATACATGAAAAATGTCTATGCACAAATACATTGCGTTGCTGTTACTGGTATTAAGATATCTCAGATTCAAGAATGAATGTGAAAAAGAGAGTACATTGTCTCTGACTTAAAGTGACTCTGTAAAAGATTGTGAGAGCATTCCGAAGAAGAATGTGGTTCTGTGGTAGTTGAGTGGTTTCATTAGGGTAATGTTTCACCTATACAATTCCATATAGTCATGTCATGATGTTATTCTAGTACTGATGTATACATATACTTGACATATCTTATATAGAATGTGCGAGAACACTGTGAGAGAGCCCTGCTTGAGTCATTCTTGCCAGAACTGGTTTGTCTGATTTTAGAGATGAACTAATGTGTCTTTTCTGTGTCTTTGCCTGAAGGCAAATTAATCATTTTTAGTTCAGGGCAGTGCTCCAAAGATGTTCAGAAGCTGGAGCACCTCAGCTGGAAATGCAGAGCCAAGGGAAAAGGCAGCCTCAGGGGAGCCTATCAAAAGCCCTCCAAGAAGATTGTCAATGTGAAGAGCTGGGTTCTTCATAGCAGTGCATGGTAGGAGAATGATGGACAAAAGAGCCTGTACATCATAAAGATATTTTTCATCGTGACAACAGCTGGGCAGTGGAACAGGTTGCCCAGAGAGGTCTGAGTATTCTGTTCTTAGACATTTTGAAGGAGCAGCTAGGTAAAGCCAGGGGCAACCTGATCTCACCTAGGACATGGCTCTGACCTGATCCAATTAAGCGTGGAGTCGTCTTGAAGTCCTTTTCAACTTCAATTATGTTCTTATTCTGTGATTAATATTCCAGCTTCCTCAGCTTTGTTGTGCTTAGCCCTTTCCACAGAGACCTGTAGGAGAAATGACACACTTTATTCAAATGAGAAATGTAGAGCTCAGAAAGAACTCTTGGGGACAAAAAAAAAAAAAAAATTGTACATCTGGCATCAATCTGCCAAATTGCAGATGATGCTGGATGGTGCAGACACTACAGGTAAGTAAAGGGACAAAATTTCAAGAAGTTTTAGCATCTGAGTAATTCTTGAACTACTTTGCCAACAAGTAATGGACTTTTACAAAGAGTGGTAGTTTGTGGATTTCTGGAAGTCACTGAATATTCTGAATGCCTATATGGAGCACAATGGGTGCTCCCAACCCATACTTAGTAAATAGAAAAAACCTAATGGATGCATACAATCTTTCCCAAACCTTTTCAATTCACTTATATGTAGTTCACTTATATATAGTTCACTTATTTGGTTTGGAAACTCAGATAAAAATACTCCCACCTTCTTCACTATCTAGTCTCTCATGTTGACTTTTGAAGGCTGCTGGTTGTTTTTTAAAGTGTTTGTAATGTTATATTTTTGATGAAAAAACTGCAATGTATTCAGCTCTCCCTAACAAACTAACCTTTTTAGAATTTATTATCTAGGAGGAATCTTTGTGATCTAAATTTAATTTCTGACCCCTTCCAAGCCTTAGCAAACTGGGTATAAGCCTAAACTTTGGAATCATCTCTGATCAAACAGGAAACAATATACCTGTTGAAATTTTGTAACTCACCTCTTCCAGACAAAACAAATATTCTTAGTTTTGATAATGTTTGTGTTGTATGTTATTCTCATCCCCATTTCCTGAATTGATAAACACAATGCCTGTCCTTTGGCCCATGATGTGCATCAAGGATGACTTTATTGCTCAGAAAGGCCAATTTCATACCTGACTTCATAATTTCCTTCTGTGCTCTTGAGATAAAGTTTTTGGGGGACTACTCAAAGCTCAGTTAGGAAAAATAGTGCAGGATTCCTCCTTGACATAGATTTCTTGGACTGAATTCAGGCAACTTATGTCAATTAATCAACCCACTCAGGAGAAATGTCCTTTTTTCCGGTTTTCTCCTCTCACTGTGTATTACAAATATACTACTGAAACAGAAGGGAATTTTTTTTTCAGAGGTAGGCTTTTCCTGTTGTATGATTTATTAAATGGTGTCATGGAGACTAATTGCTATCAATCTCTTAGAAGAATGGTTTTAAAATACAAGACAAAGAGGCAAGAAATCTAATAGGACTTCCCTATTGTGTCACAGATTTCTTCCTTAACCATGGACAAATCACTCTGTGTCTTACTAGACTAATTGTTTGCTGTTTTTTGGATCTTGGTTAATAGTTGAAAACTACTTTGATTCAGGGAAGGAATTTCTTGGGAAAGCTCTGTTATTTTAAATGTTTATTTCTAGTTGTTATGTATGCATTTGTACCTATATTCTTCATGTATGTGGAAGACTAGTTATAGTTAAGGAAAAAATAGTGGTGTGTATTTGGTCAGAGCATTTCAGTACAGGGAGCAAATATGGCTGTTAGTGATATATGCTATCTGTTTTTACCATTTAATGTAAGTGTAGTAGAGGAAGCTTCAGTAGGACTAGATATAAAGCAGAGAAAATTACTTCCTCATAGAGGAAGTTTGCAGGAAATTAAGGAAGTCTGTTCTCCAATCCATTATTTCCTGCAGTTAGGCTATCATTCAATATAAGAACAATAGCAACAACATAAAAAGTCTCAACAATATTTCAAGATCCTTTGCTTGAACTTCTGATCCTGTCTGCTTCTTGTTGGGTGTTTTTTCATATATGTGCGTGTATATCTGTATGTGTACGTGCATGCATGTGCATAACCAATGTTGACTGAAAAATTTTAATTTCACTTCACTATTTATGGAGACAAACAGCTTCATCAGCATTACTGTTACCTCATTCACCTTTTTTTAGTCATCAGGGATGACTATTTATGTCTTTTATATTCACAGAGCTGATTTCAGTTTTGAGGAGTCCTTGATCATTACAGGAACTTAGACAAATAATGTATAACATCTCAGCAAGCTATCCTCAAAGTATTTTTTAAAGAAATGAATAAATATATAAACAGTATATTCATACTGATTTCAAAAGCAGAAAAGAGATGGTGGGAATGGCCAGGAATATGTTACTGGCTTCAAGATTACGTAGAAAGGCTAGTGCATCTTTTTAATGAATGATGCTTTAATTTGGAATCTTTTAAGAATCATTTTGAAGTAAAACATAAATAACAAACCTTTTAATAATTTTGCTCTTCTGTCGAGTGTTTCCACCATATTTCTCTACCACATATTTTAAAATTTGTTATACCGTCCGGAACGGTCTTAGTGCCACAGACCACACTTTTAAAGTTATTTTTAGGAAGAAAAGGCAGCTGTTTCTTACTTAGTTTGGGGACTTCAGCTGTTGGAGGGAATTAATAAATAGAGGAAGACTTTTCCCTCAGTCTCAAAGTAACGGAGTGATAGTACTGACTGTGTAACTCAAGCAATGGCTCTCCAGAACTGCTGTTCAAGGTCTGTGGGCCACTCTTCTCCCATCAGACCCTAGATTTCTTTGCTGGTCTTTAGGATCTGGTAATCAAAGTTGTTTTTTTCACATTGCATATGTTTTTCCAGGATCTGGCACTGCTATATAGGGAGGAAAAATAAAATTTTTTCAGGGGACAAGTGGGGACATTTTCTGGCTCTGTACATAATAAGTCAAGTAAAGTTGTAGTTGAAGTATTGAATATTGATTGGTAATTATACTTCTAATTACCAGAGGGTATTTTCAGTATTTTCTTTATATTTTCTTTAAGCTGGACGTAATTCTGATGGTGAGCTAACTCAAGAGTAACTCATTGCTGTCACATGGTGGGGGGAGGAAGGGCGTGAAAGCTGAAGTATTGACTGAATAGCCAGATAAACTAATGAGTTTCCCATCAATGTCATTGTCCTAGAATTCAACTTTGTCTAAAATGATGTAGGGGTTTTTTTTTCTGTTTGAATGTGTTTCCCACTTCTTTCTTTATAAATAACAATGACTTAGAAAGTAGTTTCTTAACCCTCACTCTGTAACAAGCACAGCCAGGTGCTCACACAGTTCAGGGTGTGTGATTATAAAGATATGTCTGCATCCTCAGGTGTGTTGTAAAACAGCCAAATTACTTCAACACCCATAAATTTTTCATATATCTTTATGATCTTTAATAATTATTGGATAAGAAAATGATTCTACTGTCAGTTAAGAAAGGGTTTCATTAAATGTAAAAATATGTTTTAAACATTTAGACACTTTTACTTAATCCCTAGGACATTGAGTAGACTAATCCTCATTTGTGTTTCCTCCATATCATCTCAACTCAAGCCCTGCCTTCCCATCAACAGTAAGAATGATTGGACTTACCCTGTTTTCTGTGAATCTAGACTGAAGAATTTTGAGGTCAGCACTCACCATTAGGTCATGTTCTTTGCCTTTTTATCAATTTCATCAATTTAACTCTTTCATGTATGTTTGACTATATTTTGCCTTTTTCAGAAGTCCTCAAGAGATGGAAAATTTGCCAAATATCTGCATCTGTCTTTAAAGACCTGATTAATTTAATTGTTTAAAAAACCATGATCTCCAGTTTAATTGAAATACTATACTTTTTTTTGTTTCTTTTGTGAGGTTTAAATACTTTTTGTACCATGAAGGTACAGAACAGAATTCCCTAAGAAAACACAGAATCCCTGTTTTTTTGGTCTCTGAAACAAGACCGAACAGAGAAAATAAAAGCAGATTACCCATATGAAAAGAAAATAAATGATCTATTAAATGGAATTGATAATTCAATTAATTTTAAAATTTAATATTAGTTCATTGCTTTTAATTAAAGTTATTTAAAGATTGTGCCTTTGGCAGGATAAAAAAAAATTGATTTGTGTGTAAGTGGTGTGTTCCTCAGTTTTCATCTAGATGCAGAGATGAAATTAAGCAGAAGTTTGCAGATTAGAACAAGCTTTTTAATATTCTTTGCAGGCTGTTTATAAAAACATCACAAGGAACAGAAAATCAGGCCCATTTGTGAAAAGAGGCAGTATAATTTATAAATATGTTGAGGCAAACAAAGTTTTAAGGATGATGATACACAAATACCCAAATTCCAGTCATCCAATTTATACAACACACAAGTTCAAGCACACATCTGCCATTTCAAGCCCAGACACAGACTTGCAAGCTTGTATAGACTCATAGCAATTTAATATTATTCTAAAGAAATCACAAGATTAGCGCTAAAAAATTAAGCTGCATTGCTTTGATTATGAGATAGAGTGAATCTATGATGAAAACTCTCCTGTAATTTGAAACATTCTAGTTTTCACATTTTTTTCGTATATAGGGGGATAGAAAATATATTGTCTTGGTAGTATTTACCTTTGGTACCTTCTGAAAAGGTTGGAATAAGGACTTGTGTTGTAGTTCCTGAAAGGAAAGTTTTACTTTCTGACTTCTCACTACTTACAAATCAATGTCTCCACTGTATATTTTAGTAATTGTTTTATCCCAAAACTGAATGTAGAGTTTAATAGCTTACTTTTCTACTCCTCATTTTTGCTTGAATTTCCTGAGGGAAAAACCTTCAGAAATGCTGACCTGTCTTTTTGCTCCTTGTAGATTCAGGTACTATGCTCTAGCTTTTGCTGCCTCTAAAAAGGATTGTGAAAATACATGGGTAAAGTGTAGCTTTGATATGGCTGCATGGCAATGTTAGATTGCAAGAGACCACTTTAACCCTTCAAGCACTTTTGTAAGAATTACAATGTAGAGAATGTAGAGAAACCTACCGGAGGCAAACAAGATAAATTGGGGGAGTAGCTCAGAATTTAAAAGAAAACATTTGGTGTCTTTCAGTTAAGCTATTCACCTTCTAAGAGTTATTATTCTAACAAATTTTAAGCTTTTCAAAATATTAGCTAGTGTGGTATGCCTTGGAATCTTCCTTCCAGCTGACTTCAAGAAAGAAAACAATACCTTGTTTACTACTTTAATATGACTTTCAGATTCTCACTGCTAGAAATTCACCACTTCAAAGCAAAGTCACCCACCAACAATATCCATGAGGCAATGTTACAGTTTCCATTAATTTGAATTAACTTTTTTACTTTTGCCTTTTTTTAATTTGTTTTTTTGGTTTGGGGTTTTTTATATGTAAGACATTCTCACTCAGTTGCTGTATATTGGGGCATAGCATATACTTCTCATTTTCTGATATGTTCATAGATTGGTATTCTTTTCCCCAAGTGTACACAGATATGAATCAAAATGATTCATTGACTGTATTTAGAAGCTATACATCTAAAGTCTTATCTTACTCTTGGAATTTAACCTTGTACTGGGCACCAGTTACAATGAAATATAATAATATACTTTAATAAGGTAATTATCCATTACACTTGTATATCACATGTGAATATATTATAAACTCTTCTACATTTGACAACCCAAGGAGGTTGTTTAGTGTTAAACTGTAGGGAGAGAAGAATTAGATCATTAGAGGTATACAATTTATAAGTAGAGATGATTCAGAAAATTCAGAAATCTGAATATTTTCTGTTTACATAACCTTTTTTCTTTTTAAAAATTTTTAAACAAAATCTTGTAAAAAGGAAATTATTGTAATTGAAAACAAAGTTAATCCTTGGTATCATACTGAATTTTTACCTACACACCTTTGAACAGTATTTATGGGTAATTTTACTTATCTGATATCCCCCACAAAAAAAATTTAAGGCAGGAGAAAAAAGATTTCTGTATAAACCAGATTTCAACTATTAGGTACTTTCAGGGAACTTACATGCTCTGATTTGTTGTGAATACATTGTTGATGCCTTAGTAAATTGTGGATAATTTTTAAACTCAGGATGAATGAATTAAACAAATGTTGCCTTATTTGCCATAAGATATGTCCTCAGTAAAATGCTCTGCTCTTTTCTGAAGACTCAGTTTGGAGCTTTGTCATACAATTTTTCTAAATTTACTCTGAGTAATCAACTGAAATGTACTGTGAAATAGGGAACCTAATATATGCAAAACAAAATGAAATATTCTAATCCATGGTACACTTTGTAATATAGTGACTGATAATTATGCAGAAATATTAAAAGGATCCATTTGTAGAGGCTCTTTAAAAAACCAAGAGATAAGATTAAAAGATCAATCATAATTTGGATATTTCTATCTTCTAGTGCTCAATGTCTTTACCAGAAAATTTTTTAATAGTTCAAGATTTAGTTTTATATTTGAATAATATAACCATTACCGTCTCCTGTCTTTTAAAAAGAAAGAAGTCCTGCTCCTAGTAATCAAGACATTTGAACCCCACTTTGGGGAGGAAGGACTGTGTTTTGGTTTGCTCATCATTCTGGTGTAATAGCCGATTTCTACTTGCAGCTTTTAGCTAGTTTAACAAACAATACCTATCCAAAGACACCAATTCAGGCAGGAATGCAATTATATTCAATTCCAGAGTTATTTTGTGGATGCAGTCGTCATTGGTGTACAAGTCAGCCCTTGAAAGACTTATGACTTTTAATTATAGATTGGTTTCTTCCACAGGTCTTGTATTTCCAGTCTTTCCTAATGTCCTACCGTGACTTTATGATGCTTGTATCCCCAATCGTCCATTCTGTTTGTGCTGTATATTGAGTTCTGTACCTTTAAGACTGATTCTGAGAGTGAACCAGGGAGAGAAGAAGCGTGGAGTTTGTTTTGAAAAACAGCCTGAGTCTCACACATTCTCTTGTCTGGACTT
>VZUI01056433.1:0-26967 GCA_013401135.1 Cettia cetti | reverse complement strand
CCCTACAGTGAATGGAGCTTCAAACATGGATGGTCATAGCTATATAACATTTTTGGCTAAAATGCTGGGTTCTTTGGCTGATATCCGAGGTGTGTTCCCTCTCTGGGATGTTTGGCATTGATGTTAAAAAACTGTAGGTTGTTTTTCATGGATAATTTAGGCAAATAATGAAACACGTTCCACTGTGTTCCTAGACATAAGGCACAGAAAACTAATGCTGGCTTTTGTCTTGACTGGCTACATCTCTGCTTAAGCTTTGATCATGAAAAGAAATACCACCTCTTTGCTTTGTTTTTATCGAAGTAGTACCTGACTGGCATTATATCCTTGCAGGTGTGGTTTGAATCTGTCTAGATGCCATATGTTAACTTCTTCACCTCGGCTTCCTAAATCTCTTTTCTAAACAACATGTTCCATTAGACAATCATCTCCAGCCATTTAAAAATAAAGGGAGAAATAAATGTGAAGTAAATGCAAATTGTAGGAGAGTGCTATCCTCTCAAGTACCACAAAACATTACTGTTTTCATCCTTCGTTCTTAGTGTTTTTCCTTTTTTTTTTTTTTTTTTTTTTTTTTTTTTTTTTTTTTTGGTATGAACCTTGTAAGTGCTCCCTATGCGAATAGCAAGTCTTACCAAGGACTTTACAAGACTGTCCTTGAGTTAAAAGTGACTCATGAACGCAGGCTTTTTGATTATGGTATTGGCAAACAGTATTAATTTTTTCATTTAAAACATTGGTGTGTTACAATATTTCTGGTCTCAATCCTAAATCCCTTATCAGAAAAACTTACTTTCAGTTTCAAATGTGAAGGTTTTATCTTGTTGTGGTAGAGAATTTTTAATGTTATGGTTTGAATGTTCCCTTAGGCACAGTAGCAAAGGACAAATATAAAACACCCAAATGTATTTTTTTCCCGATCTCATGCTTTTGAGCCCCTGTGCGTGATTTTTTTTAGTATTAAAGTTGGCAGTAGTGCCGTTTCAAATTGGAATACACCATTAAATAAGAACTAATAATGTTGGTATTCTCTCAAAAATCTTTTTTCCTTCCAGAGGATAGAAGCCTTTTATCCAATCAATAATGTGGAAAAAACCCAAACCCTATATTTCCATTAAATGTAAGGCATTTTTGATTTGTAGACCATCTTTTTGTTTTGTGTTTTTGGCACAATGGTGTCTTGTTCCATGACTGAGGTTTTACATTGCTGTAGGAATAATAGGAATGACAACAAAAATGTTCCCATAAAATTTAAAATTTTTTTTGCTGTTGTGACCATCTAGTCAGTTGCACTTTGACTTTGGAAAATGCATTCTTAAAATTATGCCCATAAATAACTTTAAATAAGCCTAGTGGATGGTTTGGAGTACCTGGAGTACCTGATCTCTGTAAGACAGCTCTCATCAAAGTCATTGCATTTGTTTGGAAGATGTATACCTAGGTAGTTAGGAAAGTGTTTCCAACCTATGGGATGCAGAGCATGGCTTGGTAGTGCTCCAATTTGAGAGGGTCTTCAAACTTCTGGTATGATTGAGGATGTAACAACAGACTAAATGATGTGTCAGACAACCCTGGTGTGTGCACAGCTTTACTATGCAGCCCTAGGGATGGCAGTGCTAGTTTGCCATCTTGGACCATACTGTGTACATTGTACATACTCCATATACTCTGTATAGCACAGATCCTGCCATGGGCTAGGCTCTACTGTGTCCTGTACACATTCTTCTACTAGTCTGTGCTCCTCTAAGTTTAGTCAAATCTCAATTTTCAAGAAGGCATCTGGGTGAGTTATTTGAGAGTCCAGAAACAGGAAACAGCCACAACTTTCCCTTGAGGTCTCCCACAGATGTCTCTGTGCAACAGTTTGGAAACAAGGCAAGTCTGGGCTTGAGCTTGGGATTGAGTTTACATGCAAGAGATGCTATTGATGTAAGCACAGACTATTGTGCAGTTAGAAGTCACTTAGATCTTAGGAACATATGGCAGTTTGATTGATGTAAGTTATATCAATTCGTTTTTAACATTATATCTGCTGTAATTTTGTATAATTAATTTAAACTGATTATTTTGCACTTCAAGAAGACATCAAAGAGCAGTAGGTAACTTCAGAGCTCTAGTTCACAAAGATTTACATTGGGAAGTTATGTCATCTTTCTGTTTATAAGTTTGCTTATAGTATCATTTGTACAGAGGTTTAACACCAGAAAGAATGATGCATGAATTTCAAATTAACATCATTTCTTGTAGAAAACCAAAAGAGGTTAAATATTTGCCAGAAAAAAACTTTTTGTATTTAGATATATACAAACTAATTTTTTTATATTTAGATATATAATGTAAAATTATTACATACTTTCAGGCTTCTTGCTAATAATAGAGGAAAAATTTTTGGGTGTCCTAGGTCCCTCTTGTGCTCAGTCTATAATGAATGGGTTTTTGACCTTTTTTTTTTTTTAATGAATTAGTAAAGTGTATTCTGTTTGTTTGTTTATTTTGGTTTTTTAAACAATTTTAAGACCTTGAGAGAGATATAGAAAGTAATTTCCCTAAGGAGACATTTGGCAACTTTCCAACTTTATATAAAGTTGCTAACAAACGGCAGCATACATTTTTGAGAAAGTTTTCAGAAATTATCTGACATTCATAAGTACTGAAGATTGAATCTTTGGAAAAATTCAACTTTCTGTTAGACTTAAAAATAAGAGCTGATGAATAACATTCCACAAGTGATTCGACAACTCTCTATCAACTTGCAGCGTTTGGACTTCTCAGTGCCGTACCCCGTGTTTGTCCTGTGCTTTTACAGGCACAAACAGCTGCTCCAGAAGAGCAGGATGGTGAAGAATATGCCAGGTAGCCCCTCCTTACCTTGAAAATAGAGGCTTTTATAGATTATTTTTTTATAGACACTGGCACTACAGCACAGTCCAACTGCAACTTGCAAACAAAGATATCTGCTATATATGAATGCACAAGCAAGCATTAGTGCTGGTAGAAACCACCAGATCTATATCTCTCTTTGCTGACATCTGAGCTTGAAACAATATATGACATAGTCCTCCCTCAGCCTAAACAGCTCACTGAGCTTGACAAGGATTCTAATAGAAGACAAGCAGTTCTGCATCATAAGGTTTTTGATGGAAAACATAAAAGTACTGCTCTGTCCAACCACTCTCTGAACATGCTAGAAAAATGACAGATTGTCAAAACTAAGTGCCATGTTCTTCACATGAAAACAAAGCAGACATGATGAAAGCTTTTAGCAATAGGCATAGGTTTAGTTTAGACTATTTTTCCAGCATCTTGCAACTATACATTAATGATACTTTCTTCAAACAGCTGTTTGTGCAGAAAGGAAGATTATTTTGGTAGGCTGAAGTTCGACAAGTTCTTTCAAAATTTGCTTTTCTTTTCTCAAAACCCTGCAGGATAAATAGCTATGTTAAAGAAGTGGCTGTAAAATCCAGGGTGAATTATGACACGTATTAAAAGAGCTATGGATGTTGATTTTTGAAGTCCTTCGATTGTGTCAGTAACTGAAATATATTTTAAATCTTGTGGCTATTACAAAATGTTTGAAAAGATGGCCTGGAATGAGCAATACTATTTCTCTCTTTGGCTGTTGGCAGCTTGAAACAATTATTTGAAGAAGTGTGAATTATCCCATTTTCACTTTGCAAACTTAAAACAATGAGAAAGGAAAACTGCATACATTGTGATACATGCATCTGAATTTTCCAAGTTCTTTATTTTTCTACTCTTTAATCTAAAATTTATTTTCTTCTGTAAATAATTTTTTTTGTTCTTCTCATTCTTCTTTCCAGGCTTATCTCTTATATTTTTATTTCTGCTTTATGGCATATTTAATATTAAATAATATAAATTAAAGTCTCTGTTTCTAATCTTAAGGTTTAAATAATATGCCTTTATTAAAAGGAATCAAGCCTTTGAATGTTTTTATGTCTCACAAGGCATTTTTAGTAAAATTCAAGACTTGCCTTAGTTGTCATAGAAGCTGCCAGGTTTTATTGACATACTAATAATCTGGAATAGAAAATCTGCAACGAGTACATCCTTATAGATGAATGCTGCACACCCTTGAGATGTCTGGTTACATAACTTAGACATTTAGGGACTGTAATTCAAAGGAAACAGCAGCAGCAAGGCAGAAGTCTGGCTCTGATATTAAAAAAGCAGAGGTTTGAGTGCCTATGTTGAAAAAGGAACAATAGGTCACGTTATTGTTTTTGCATACTACTCTTAATCCAGATGTTTACTTTTCCTACTCTAAAGGTTGTCTCCTGCTCTTTGTACTAATGCTTGATTGTATATTATCTGAATCTTTTGTTGCAGTTAATCCAAGTGAGATAATAGTGAGAGCTGCAAATATTTTGCCATTATAATCATCATCATAAATCATAGGCCATAAGATCTGCCTTGTGTTTAGAGGAATCAGCTTTTTTATTGACTGTCTTCCATAATTAATAGCACTTTACTTTGTAAATCAAATTAGCCCACTTTTTCTATAAAGATTTAGTGTGAGATCATTTTTTAGAACATTAAATGACCTTGACAAAAACAAGGGATCAATAACATGTTGATTAGCAGATTGTTTTCTGTAATATTGGATGGTTTTCATCTTGTTAGATTTTCCTCTTGTACCACCTGTAGAGGTTGAAGGTCATTGATACCTCCTGGTAATTCTGTTTTCCCTAAACAGAATTAGTAGTTGATTCTGCTCTTGTCTAATACTGATGGAATCTCTTAGGCATGTGTGTAGATTTTTAGATTTACACAGGGCCTTGCTAGCTTGAGTCCCAGTTTGGCTGATAGTGACAGAGCTGTTAAATATCCTGGGCTTCAGGTCTCTCCCATGTCTGTGCCCAGATCCTGGGGTCAGCTACGAGGCAATCAGTTTGCTCAGGTTTTTTGCAGTCTGGCCTTGAAAATCTGAGAGGATGGAGACTTACAACCTTTGTAGGCAAGCTATTCTTCTGCCTTCAGCTGTCCATAAAAAAAAAATCGTGTCCTATCAGATCTTGTTTCAGTTTATGCCCTTTTTTCCTTTGTGTCATTGTGAATAGCCTGGGTCAGTGCTGTGGGCACCAGCAGGCTGTTACTTCTTTCCCTGCCTCTTCTTCAGGCTGAACCAAGCCCAGCATCCTCTACAACTCTTCACAAAGGACAAATGCAGCAGCCTCAGCCACCTTGGTGGCCTCTGCTGGAAATCCTGAACTACTTCTCCTTTCATGGTCGGACTGCCTGTGCTCTGTTCTTCACCAATGAGTTACTTGGATGAGGTACTCTCCTCTCATTGCTCCTTACCAGCTCTTCATGTTTACTTGGATTAGCTTTCATTCAGGTATCGTAAAACAGAACCCCTTGTGCCAAAAGCCCATGGCCAATCAAACTTTGACACACAGTGTCCCAGGCCAGGACACTGCATTGCATTCAGCAGAGGCCTTAATGAAAGGCCTTAATGAAAGGAAAGTCACATTTTCAGCTACAGAAACTTCTTTAGTCACTTGAAAACAAAAGCCTGCCATGTGACCTGCACGAGCGCTTAATTCCGAGGCCACGTGGTGTAATTGAGAAGTTCTTTCAAAAGAGAAATGTTAGCAAATTAGGAAGTCTCTCAAGTTCAACATCATGCTTCCAAGTGCTGAATATCACAAGAGAGTTGCAGTTTAGGTGCTTTTGTCCCATCTTCCTCCATGTTAAAATCACCTTTCATGGCTGCGTCTCTCTCGGTGCTTTAAGGCTGTCAGGATGCACTGTGCAGCTCTAGCCAGCCCCCTAGGAGCACACTGTTGGTCTCATAGAGTAAATGCCACTCTCAAATTCTCTATATGTGACAAAGAAAAACAGGTGCATCTTGAAGTTGGGCTACCTGGGAGTCTTTGCACTAGGAAAAGTCTTTTTACGTTCTCTTTTAAACAATTTCCATCAAGATGATTTGTTGTCAATGCTTCTGATAACTTTTAGCTCTCACAATACTCCTGTTCTATTGATACCATGGTGCTTTATGTACATTGGTGAAAGTCCTCATTTTCTCTTTTATCTGTAACAAAGTTTCCACTCATATATTGATGAACTGAAAATGGTGATCAGCTCTGAACATTCAATCCTTTACTTTTAGCTATGGGTAACTTCATGTATCTTGTGACACCTCACCAGGAAAGTTTTGAAAAGATGTTGCGTTCTGGAGTCCTAGAACTTGGGTAAAACATTCTGCTGTAGACCTGAATGACTGAAGGGGTAGATAAGTGAAGAAATAAGAGAATGTTTATACAGAGTTCATTTTCTTAACATTTATAAATAACCAAATGGATTTAATTTTTAATTTGCTGTCTGGCTAAAACCAAAGGGAAAAAAGAGTTTTACAAATGTGCATTTTGTAAAGGAAAGAAGAATGCTAAAATCAGATTCAAGAGTGCATTATGCTAATCCCATGAAAGATCAAGACTGAGACGCTGACCTCACTGAAACTGGCGCGAATTCGATTTTTGAATTAGAAGGATCAGATTTCATTCTAGATACAAGATGTTAGGGTGTAAGATTCCCTGCTAACTATTAGGTTATGAAAGTATTAAAAATGCCTAAAATAATTATCAAATTACCCAGATTGTGTAGAGGATTTTGTTCTTGCACAAAACTAGCATTAAACAGGAGTGAGATAAGGATACAGATCTGAACACAGAAGATACTATATCAAAGAGATGTCTTAAAGGTTTTAATTTCTTTAACAGGATTTAGGTTTCAGCACTTTTCAACATAACAGGAGATTTAAAGTATATTGACTGGAAGAAGTCTATAATACGCTACATGAAAGACATAAATTTTTTTTTGTTTCTAGTACTTGCTTATAGGTGTATTATTCAAGTCTACACCAGCTAATTCATAGAAATAGTTTCTCTTATATATGTTTATGGCCAGTTTATACAGACTTTAGTTATTTCCTACAGTAGAACATAATGTCTCTGTCAGACGGCTGTAAGACAACATTGAAAGCAAAGCAGTCTTAAAAAAATTAGAAGAACATTAAGTAATATTGGAGAAATGTCAACAGTTGTGTGGGTAAATTGTTTTAAAAATAGCTAAATGGAGGGTCAAATATCTGGAAAACATAGAGGTAGATCTTGTGGAGAATGATGAACTTTTATTTTAGAGAGCAATGACTTAGCAAAGTACTGGATGGTCATGCCTGATAATGAGCGATTCTGTGGCTTGAGGATGAGATAAGGGCTTTGGCTTTATGAACAGGAGAGTGAGATGTAGGAAGGTAATTCTTTAAAATTCATGTGGTGTTCATGAGAATAGTGCTGGGTGGAGTGGTCTAAAAACTTCATCAAACCAAGTGAATTGCTTTAGAGCAGAGTTGTCAAGAGTTGTCCACAGAGCTGGGGTACTCTGGGTGCTCTCCAGCTGTCACCTAGTGGTGATCCCGGTACCAACAGCAGCTCACTGAAAACTAAAACTGCATCTTGGGAATTTCCAATGTCAGAAAGTTCCATTTGTCCTTCTGTATAGCATTGCTGTTTGGACTTAACCTCTGAATTTAGAAGATCCATTTTAAGGATCAGTTCCTTAATCTTTATGTAGGACTCTGACAGCTCTCCTTTTGATTTGAAGACTGTCACTCACCTAAATGTTGTTGATATCCAGATAGGCATTTCTGAAAGAAAAAAAGCTTGCTTATTTATTATAGAAGCTATTGCTCTTCAAACCCATTGCCTGAATAGAGCCATAGTCCCCATCCTTTTCGTGTTTCATTCTTCATAATAATTCTTGAATTAGAGAAAAGAACTTGTGGCAGTTGTGGCTGTGATTTTTATGAATATTCCTGTAACCCCTCTGAGGGCTGAGTATGAGGCTATAGATAAAATGCAGCACATTCCCAAGCAGCCAGCACTTTTCGTGTGTGTAATTTACAGTATGGAACTAGTCATAGCAGCTAGTAAGTAGTAATAATCAGTAGGGTTTTTTAATACTCAGATCATTTGCAGAATAGTTGCTAGTTGGTATTTTTTTTTTAATGTTCCTTGTAAAAGCTGTAAAATTAATGTTTTATTTGTCATGCTGTGATGGAATGTATATGTTTGTCAGATGAAATGTGTGTACACAGATTGGAGGCTGTAACTCTTTTCTGGCTGAGAGCAGAGCATGGGTCCTGTGATCTGAGAGTGGAGCCTTTTAAAACTTCAGTGTTTAAAAATGAGAGAGATTTCTTGTGCACTTTTAGGTAGAGGGAGGGAAAATCCTTTTAGTCCAGCAAACATCTGGTAGCTCAAGAATAATAAAAAAGTACTGATTGGTTCTGACAGCTGCCTGCTTTGTAGTGGTATTTAACCAGAAATATTTGAAACAGAATGATATGAATAATGAAAGATTGCCTGATGTATGACACAAATAAACTTTACCACAATTTAACTCATTAACATAGAAACAGTGTTACATAAGGAAAAATCCTTATTTACTGTTTAACTCATTTGTGATATTTCATTTTTAATAACCTGATAACAAATAAGGTTTTTATAATAATTTTCTCCATCAGGTAGTGCAAGTATTTCATTGTGAAATAGGTTGAATGGGATGTCATTGTTCTTTAACTTTAACAAGTGCTGCTGATGGATGTGGTCCATTTAAATGTACAACAGAGAGCTGAACTAGATAATGAACTTATTATTACTCTCTGAAGATTACAGGTTAGTCCCAAAGGAGTGCAGTAAGCTAGAGAAAATCCATATCTACTGGCTAAACAATAGCCAGAGGGCTGACTGGAGATATTGATTTACTTTCTAGGCCATTTAGACCTTAATGGTGGAGAAAAGCTGAAGTGCTGTTTACTTTTCTGCCAGAATCGACCAAACAACTAGTCCATTTTTTAAAGACTTTTGATTGATTTCGCTTAGAGGAATTAGAGGTGATTTATTTTTAAGCTGAAAGCAACTCGTAAATATCTC
Source organism: Cettia cetti (assembly GCA_013401135.1). NCBI lineage: Eukaryota > Metazoa > Chordata > Aves > Passeriformes > Sylviidae > Cettia > Cettia cetti. The sequence goes on along the minus strand of VZUI01056433.1, from coordinate 18,004 downwards.
CCACTACACAGGTTCCATGAGAGTAAATGTTAAGTGGAAATGCTTACTGAGAAATACTTTGCTGCAAATCAATGTGAGCAGGTAATACTCCTTGATAGGAGCAGTCAGGTGTTGGACACCTTTCTCAAGCGTGGTCAAGCCTCTGGCTGTGCTATGTGAGACAAAGCATTTTTAAAAGACTTAACTTTTGTGAAGGGATATGAATCTGATGGCTTGGCTGAGTTTGTGCCAGCTGTACCCTGCTGACTTAGAAAAGGGCCATGGCTCTGGCAGTGTAAGTGCTGCTCAAGGTCAGTAGTGAGCAGCTTTAATATTTGATGGATGAAAACAGTAGTTTATCATGTGACAATTGCCCATGATACTTCGTTCTCACAGCAAATGAGCTCTAGCTCTAAGAAACAACTCAGAGAAAAAGCAAGCTAGGATGCTGGAATTTAGTGTTTTCAAAATTAGGCAAGCTTAAAGAAATGCTCCTGAGCATACTGCCGCGTACATAGACACATCTAAAGAAAATAATAATATGATTTTTATTTCCTAAACTATCTGGAGAAAGTTGTAGGTTTATACAAATATCTGTCAGGTGCTTTAGGGCTGTAAATGAAAAAAAAAATATGTTGCCAAAATCGTTCTTTGGAATGTTCTCATGGAACTTACAAGAGCAGAGCTGGTATGTTGATAATACTCCTGTTTAGAGATAAAGCCAATTTTATGTTAGTTCCCAACACATAGTCTACAGTTACTACTTAGGAAAATTGTGCAGGAACATTTTTTTGGAAGTCCACTTGCAAAGATAAGACCTTTCCTTAGAAAGCATTGCTCAGTTCTGCTTTAACGTGATAGTCTCTGTTGGAAACAGTACTTACAGTTTTAGCTAAACAGGCTTGCCTTTTTTTTCCTCCCCATTCCCTTCCCTGAAGGGAGTTAGTCTTGGTTAATAAGCTGCTTATATCATAACACAGAAACATGTACCTGTTACTTGAAAACTAGAATTACAGTCAGTTCTAGGGAGCTCTCAAAAATGGGAAAATATGCATCTTCTAAATGTGGAAGTAATTTCAAATCCTACATGTGTTTTATGCCACCTCTCCTACGAGCTAAGTCCTTAAACTCTATGCTGAGATATTTGATTCAGCCTTCACACCGCGCTACACAGCTGAAAACTGATGGGAAGAAAAAGTATTCAATATCTTCCCATTCTCTGGGAAAATCCCTGAACAGCAGAAAAATTGCATTACTGTGAGGTAGAGTTCATTAGGACTATGCACAAAGATAATAATTTTTACTGCCTCTTTGTGCTTGTGAACTGATGCCCAGGAACTATGGAAAAGCTAAGAATTTCATTATATGCTAGTTCTGCAATATACATGAAAATGAAAAATGTTGGATTAATGTGTGTTCTGTGTTGAAAAACTGAAAAAAGTTTGATAGAACTTTTTTTTTTATTTTAAGTATGCAGTTTGTAATCAGCACACTAAGCTTTAATATAAGAATTTAGTACATGCTTTTGTGAAGTCACAGGCAGAAAATTTTACAGACTACTTTGTATAGGGTTTCTTTAAGCTTTTTTGTTTGTTAAGATTTGAAAAAGTTCACTTCCCCTTTACTTTTCTTCAGCCTTAAAAATTTTATGGCAGAACACATTTTGCAGACCTGATTTAGATGCTAGGCTTTTAGGCTTTAATACACTCTTTAGGTTTTTTGAAAGAAAGACAAGCCTGCAACGTAACTTCTATGACTTTATGCAGGTGTCAGTGGAAGTGTTACCTACAGTTCTCCTGTAACTACAGCAAACTGTGATATAGCATTTTATGTGCTGATAATTTGAATTTTTTTGAGTATTCACGGTTCAAAAAAGCTGTGCATATATATTGACAAAAGCTGTGCAGCTGATGTTTTCTGTATGTCAAATAACATGAAATGATTTAAAAAATAAGTCCATTTAATACAAACGTTTCTGTTTATTTTGTCATTTGGAGTTGGTTTTTGTCATCACTTTTTCAATTAAATCTCTAATTGAACTAGAACAAATTATAGATTAGATACATTTTAACTTTTGTTTATGAGGTGGTTGATTTGGCTTAACTAGTTAGCTAGAAAAGTATTATCTCACCTAAAATATGAAATTTTATACCGAAATAGAGTCCAAATTATGCAAATATGAAGAAATTAGATCAATGCCCCCAAATGACGTCACAGTATTGTCATTCACCATGTTCAACTTCCTTATCAGGTTTAAGTCCTAAAGTATTACTGAATTTAAAACACAGAATGATTACTTCTATTTATTTCCAGAGCTGAAAAGCAGTGACTAAGGATGAGGTTCAAAGAAATCTAAATCTGGGAGGTTTTTGTTGGGTTTAGTTTTTTGGGGTTTTTTTTGCAATTGAAGTGCATTAGGAAAGAAAACAACAGCTGGTAGCATGGAGCTGTGAGAGATTTTAAAAAGCTGGGGTGAAATAATGATTAGAAATGCAATATGGAGCTGTAGTGTAAAACATAAAATCAAAGGCACTGAACTAGACTAAATATAATTTAGGCAGAAGCACAGGTCTAATTACTGGGCTTGAGAGCTTAGAGTTATCACCCATAAAGGTTGATCCCTCACCAATTCTCTGGCTGCAGAAAAGAATCCTAGTAGACATTGGTGCTAAATTTATGATTCCTGTAGCATATGATTATAAAAAATTAGAAAGGCAGATTTCTTAAAGTGATCTTTGTGTATAATCCTGTCAAAAGGCTCTGTATAGACTTCTTCAAAGTGAAATGTATATAATCACAAGGACATTCCATGAAAGGCACAGAAGGAAACATTTTACAGATTTATTTTAAATATGCTTTAGAAAAAAATAATTGATTTCTTCTTGTTTGAATGTATTTGAATTTTAATGGACCACAGGATTAAAAAATAAGTGTTCTCACTATGGCCATCTAATAAGTGAAATGATTACATGCTGGGTATATAAATGTTACTTGCTGATAATCCAACAGTTTTTGGAGGAATGATCCTTGGTCAAACAGCTTTATACAGAGGACCAAAACCACTATACTCTTTTAGCTTTACTCTCTGCCTGGCAACCTGCCTTGTCCTTTAAGGTGCTGTTCAATGTAGAAAGTTTTCTAAATTTTTATTGTGAAGGATAAGATGGTAAGTAATTATAGTAGTAGAATTTATTATTTATACAGCTACCATGTGCATTTTCAATGCTAAGTCCTGATTTCTACTAAGTAAAGACCTTCTGTCACACTAAAAATGCATTCTGAAGTCTCTGCACATTTACAGAACAGCATTTTTAACCACAGCTGATGACTGTGTTCAATCTTCAGGGGAAAAAAGTTGCCTAAAAATATAGACTCACAAATATAGCATTAATCATAATATTTTCAGGTTTTTAAAAAATCAGTGGCCTTTTAAAAGCAAAATTCATCCCATCCTACTCAACAAAATAGAAAGTAATGTACAGTTATTTAATAACTGTGAACTTCTTTTTTCACAAAGACAATGAAGCTTGTCCCACATATTTCACCTGCCTGTTGTCTCCTGAATGATCTGCACCTGAGATCCAGCAGCTGTGCTGTAACCCTTCTGTAGGAAAGCAGGTAGCAGTGTCCATGTATTCCCCCAAGAGAAAGACAGGTTATATGCCTATTTTAAAATTCCTTGAAGGTGAGACTAGAGGGAAGGGACAGATTGTGTTACCTTTTGAATTGAATGTGCTACAGAAAAAAACAGGTGGGCTGAGTTTAAATATTGGATTCTTCTGTGGTAAATTACTAAAATCCATAGGTATAAGAGTGCTTGGATGCATTGTCCTACCAAAGTACTTGCAAGGATATGTTTTGTAAATTCTCTTCTAGCAAGTAAAGTGAGAAATTATGAGACTTCTTCTGTGTTGAAGGGCTTGGGAGGGCAGTCTTTTATCCAGGTTAAGTGTTTTGAAACAAAATAGGTTTTCAGTTTGAGATTAGAGAATTTAATCTAGGACTCAAAAGTATCTACCCACATAAGAACTAAATGTCAGTGCTCTCAGTATAGTCAGTGGAGAACCAGTTGCTTCTTTCAATGAAGCCTGGAAAGAAATTCTGCTTACTTAGGCCTGGTAAATCACACCTTCAGTTTCATTGATTAGATGTTTTTTATCTTGGAGGGAAATACAGTGTCTTCCTACTTCACAGGCAGACAATTGCATTGACATGCTGAAGTGTGGTGCTAAACTAAATCCCTGGCAAGCCACCTCCTTTTTAGAAGTGGTGTTCTCATAAAGGTGGAATCAGGAGACAGTAACACTTGAAATGGGTGAGGCTTCCTAAACTCATAAACCAGCTCTTCAATAGAAAAACTAATTTTAAACTCCTCTGAATCCTAGTCAGAGAGGCAGAGTCTGACCTGCAAAAGTTTAAACCTGTGAGGTTTAAAGACTTCTGAGGAATAATAAGGAGAAAGATTTACTAAAATATCTTCTACACAGTCTGATTTTCTCCTGTGTCACAAAAGAGAATCTCACTGTTTACCTTACAGCATTTGATGGCTTACCTTTTTTTTTTCCACCTAATTTTCTTATTGTGTTGTGCTTGGGAATACTATAAAGCACAGTTTCAAGTTTCAAGTACTTTATGGTAATGAACTTTTTTTGCAAGAATTGAATAGAAAGTATTGAGGTAGCTCAGTTTCTCAGTGAGTTAAAGTATGGGCTAGAGAAAAAGATCATTTAATTGCATACCATCCTCTGCTTTACAGGGAAACAAAACTGGTTTATGATTGTTAGTTTGCTAGTTTTATAAAACAAAGTTACAGTTTTGCATGTGAAGCAGCTAGTCAAACCTGTCTCTGAAGCTCTGAAATATCTTACGAGTATTACTTAGGGTACCTAGTGTTCTGTTTCTCCATATTACGTATTACTTTAGTGGGTGAAGGAAAGGAATATTGTTTTATTCCTCTGACATAATAAAAAGATAAAATGTGGAGATCTGTGGTCTTGCTCTGAGATATTAGGTCTATTCTAATATATACAGAGAGGGTGCTTTTTTTTGCTTTTTTTCTTTTTTTAATGAGCTTTGCTGATTCTCTAGTACAACCAAGGCTGGTAAATGTGGAACTGTTCATAGACTTTATTTTTGTTCCTGATAAAAAAACCTCTTGAGATTAATGAGTCATTGGTGCCTCAGCATCTGCTCCCAAGACTGGGGAATTTGGTAAAGAAACTGAGGAGAAATATAAGAATAAAAATAGGTAAAATGTTAAGAGCAGAAATCTTTATGATGGTGAATGGACATGAAGGATTTAAGAAGTGTAACAGAAATTTTTATTTAGGGGAACAAAATGACAGATTAAATCACTACTGTAATGAAGTCACTTTTTAAGTGAATGTTTTGAGACACTTAAATTTTTTTGGGGCTTACCAATGAATTCGTTAAAACAATGCATTCAAAAGCAAGCATCAGAAATCCGTATTTAAAACAGATATTACTGTCACAGACCAGAAACAGTACTCTCTTTCATGGAGAAATATCTTGTAAACTATGTCTGTCAGGTATCATGATTTTTTATAATAGCTAGGTTTTGTAATACCTCGTTGCTGTAGGTTAACCCCCAGTAATTAGTCTTGGTTGAGTAAGCCACTTTTCTGTAACTCTGGAGAAAAATTTTTTTTCCTTATTGTGTATTGCCACAAAGCGACCTGAGGCACAACTCAAAAGCTCCTCCTGCATGAAAACACCTAGCACATGCACCAAAGATCTTTAAAATTTTAGGGGGTGTTGTTTATATTTCCATATGGGAATTTTTACTTGTATTTTAGGATAAAATTTTCCATATAGATGTTAGTAGTAGGCTCTCTGCTGGAGTCTGTAGTGTAAGGACAGTAGGCAAGAAAGGCATCATAATAAAAAAGAACAGGTTTTTTAGCACTTAAGATTGTGGCTTGTGTATATGGATATCAACCTGGTGTTGCTCTTGTCTTGTTTTTTTTCTTTTTTTTTGTGGTAGCCCTAGCAGAGTGATCCCTTGCAGTCCGTCTACTATTTCTCTTAGAAACCTGAGCAAATTACATTCTGAGCTGTAGCTCAACAAAATCAGGAATAGTGCACACACCTCCAGTGAATTCATTGCACCTTTTGTCTGCAAATATGCAGAAAACAGATGATATTTGGGATCATCAGTACCTGTGTGAAGTGTGTGAATTGACTGGTATTTATTGGTGAACTGTCCATACAAGTATTTCAATCCAAATAGGTAGTTGGAGTCTGAGATAAGAAGTGGTTTCCTCTCTCCCCCTCCATTAATCCCCCTGGGGAGATGAAAGTTTAATTCAGCTATTTGTAAACCTAAGACTTTGTCACTGAGAACTAATCCCTGTTTGTAAAATTAGAATTATTTTGCAACTTTTGCAGCTTTTCATGACTTGTGGTCAGAGGAAGGTGTCCAGGAGTGGTTTCTTGGCCAGATGTGAGAGCAGAGCTGGGCAGGACTAGAACTGAATAGACAAGGGGGAAGAATGAGAATTACAGCTGGAATGAGCTGCAGAGAGTTTTGAGAAAATTGGCAAAGGACTGGAAAAAGGGGGACAGGCAGGTGAGCAGTGGAGGCTGCACAGACAGCTGTGAGCTACAGTGTAAAAGTGTTACAAAGCATGACAGAAAATGGAGTCAAATTCAGCTGTGCAGCAGTAGAACTGATAAATTTCAGGGAAAATGATCTCACAGTGTTACTTAGTGATATAAGTACTTAAGGGGTAGCTTTTGAACCATGAGTGGCATCATTTTATGATATGTGAAAATGTTATTTATTGTGTAAAACTGGAATTTGGTCTATGAGGATTTTAGCTTTTCTGCGGTTATCTGTGAGGCCTGGGCTTATGCTATGTGCCATAGGAGATTAACACTTAGATTTGCCAGAATTACAGTTGGTAATGGAAAAAGGAAAAAATTGACAAAGATGTCTCTATTAAAATCATGCAAGTCACACATAAATCTCTTATGGATGTGCATCTCCACTGGCTATTTCCTTACCTTTGCGTATGATTCATTATAAAGAAGAACAGGAATTATATGATTGTTAAGACAGAAGTAGAAAGAAAAGTACATTAGAAAAAGTCATACATTCTTATTAATATATATTATGTGCTGCAATGAAATCATTTTTACCTAAGTATAAAATTACCTAGATAATAGATTTATGAACTGTAAGAAAAGATGGAAAATATGTTGTCTCTTGAAAACTACTGTGAGAGACCTGGTAAAAATATTCTTTATATTGAATTGTAGAAAACACTGAAATATTTTTTAGCAACTGTAGAGCTTTATTTTATTTATTTATTTTATACAGAATTGAGTATTTAATTAGATAATAGCCAATGTATTACACATATTTCTATCACCAGAAATACAAAGTACAATCTCTATGACATATAATATGCTGTAAGTTTTTATTTCCCATAATCACAGAATTAATTAGTTTGAAAGTACCTCTGAGATCATCAGATTGAGTCCAACCTATGACCAAACATCACCATGTCCACTAGGGCATGGTACTAACTGCCATGTCCAGTCATTCCTTAAACGCCTCCAGGGATAGTGAGCACCACTCCCCTGGGCAGTCCATTCCAATATCTAATCACCATGAAGAAATTCTCCCTAATATCCAACAGCTTGACACGAGTCCTCTTGTTCTGTTACTTGTTGCTTGGGAAAAAACACTGACACCTCCTTCCCCCCCACCCCATGCCCTGCTACACTCTCTTTTCAAGGAATCCTAGAGAGTCATAAGGTCTTCCCCCTTGGATCTTTTGCTCCAGGCTAAACAACCACAGCTCCCTCAACTGCTCCTCTCAGAACTTGTGCTCCAAACCCTTCACCAGCTTTGTTGCCTTTCCCTGGACTTGTTCCAGCACCTCAGTGTCTTTCCTGAATTGAGGGATACAGAGCTGGACACAGCATTTGATGTGTGGCCTCACCAGTGCCAGGTACAGGGGAAGAACTTCATCCCTGGTCCTGTTGGCACACTGTTCCTGGTACAGGCCAGGATGCCACTGGCCTTCATGGCTGTCTGGGCACACTGCATTCAGCAGCTGCATTCAGCCTCATTTGCTCAGCAGCTGTCGACCAGCAGCCCCAAGTCCTTTTCTACTGGGTCATTTTCTGGCTACTGTGCCCCCAGGCTGTAGCACTGCATGGGGTTGTTGTGGCCAAAGAGCAGGACCCAGCTCTTGGTCGTGTTGAACCTCGCACTGTTGGTCTTTGCCCATCAATCCAGTCTGTCCGGGTCCCTCTGCCGAGCCTGCCTACCATCCGGTAGATCAGAACGCCAACCCCACTTGGTGTCATCTGCAAATTTGCTAATGGTTTTCTCAAGCCCCTCATCCAAATCAATAAAGATAGTAGGCTGGGCTTAATCTCACTTATCTCTGGGGAACATAACTAAGAATGGGATCTTGACTGAATATGGCACCATTTCCCATCAGTCTCTAGGCCCTGCCATTCAGTCAGCCCAGAGAGGAGAGTGTCTGTCACTTGCTCTTGAATGTATGTCTTGCAGGCTGGGACTCATTAAACCAAAAGCAGCAATTTCAAACACTTGTTTGTAAGCTTATTTTTTCCAAAGAGACTTTTTTTTTTCCCCCATGCATTGGGAATCACTTTTGCTTTATGTTGTATATGTCCATAAATTGAAATAAAATCATGAATGTTTTGGTTTGGAAGGGACCTTTAGAGACCATCTAATTCTGAGCCCCCTGCCATGGGCCACAAATACCTTCCACTAGACCAGTTGCTCAAAGCCCCATCCAGCCTGGCCTTGAACACTTCCAGGAATGGGGCATCTGCAGCTTCTCTGTGCAACCTGGTCTAGTGTCTCACCACCCTCATCATAAAAGAATTCTTCTTTATGTCTGATCTGAATGTAGGTTCTTCAATTTGAGACAATTATAAATACTACTAAACCTTCCATAGAGCTAGACTATTCCCAGCTGTATTCTTCACTGAGTTTTGTACTGTCCTTCATGGTGTCCGGTAATAACCAATGTCAGTGACAGAATGCTGGAAGAGATGTTCAGCTTTGCTGCCTATCATGGTATTTCCTATACTCCTAGTTTGATTTTTAGACCTTATAATTTGTATTGTCAAGCTTGAGAAATACATGTTTTTATTTAGGTCTCCTTTAGGTCTCTCTTCTGTATTTTATCATCATACCTTTTTCAGTGCTGCAGAACTTCAATGCATTTTGAAATTAAGTTCCTATCTTTTCCTCATTTCTCTATTTTCTGATGGTGACCTCCTCTTTTTTCACATATACTTGTCAACCTCTTTTTTCCCTTTGTACTGCTCACAGTTTCTCCTCTGTGGAAATATACCTCAATTTCAGCACACTTTTCTGGTATTTTTGGTTCCCTGCAGAGGTGGTTCTACACATTATTCTACATTTGCTTGGAACAAAAGAGTGAACAAGGGAGAAAAGGAAAGTAAAGAGACCTGTTCCTTTTAAATACATGGCATGAATCTATGTCTCTGAGCACCTTCCAGCCTTGTGGTGGATGAGATGATAAACATCTACTCTGTATGGTTTCTTTGCTACTTTTTTTTTTTTTTTTCCTGGCATAGAATTTTCTTTTTTATTCATTACATTCATTACATTCTGTACATTGTTGTTCATGAATGCTGCTCTTAGAATGGGAGCTTTAAGCTGAAAATTCTATGAGTTTATGGTACAGATGGAGATCAACTCTTGACACTTACTGACAAAGAAACAGTAGTTTTGCAACAAAGTTGGAATAGTCTTAAAAAAAGTATTTTCAGAAAGTGTGCTAAGAGATTATATTTTGGGGAACAATATACTTTCTGGAGGAATTAAAGTTCTGCTTGTCCATGAGCAGGCATTCTTACACAGATTTGTATTAGAAGTTGCTTCCTGGCAGTGGACTTTTTAAGGAATTTACCTTGGAAGAATGAAGAATTCTAGTACTTTTCTGGGTAAAAAAACCTCTAGTATAGATTGAAGGATAAAAGTTGGCAGAAGTGGAGACAAAAAATTGTTATTTCTCTGCCAAGGAATATGGAAAATAAAGGCTTCCCAAAGTACTTTTCCAAGGAAAAGGTCATAATATGGTTAAATGGTCATAATATGGTTAAAATCTGTATTTATTTTCATGCAGATGGCATATTCTTGATGAGAGGCCATTCTTATGCTAAAATTTTAAATACGCTCAGAAAGTGTAGCTGTATTAAAACAGCTTGAAGTGTATGTTGTCAAACACTCCCAATATAAGCAAATATACACGTCTGTAATCCAGTTGTTTTCAAAAATGGTCAAAGTATTTCAGCAGGTGTTTGACAAAAATAACAGAAGTTTTCTGGTGTAAAAATTTTAGCTGAAGTCATTGAAGTTTGACACTGCATAATTGAAGTGGAAATAAATACAGTAAATATAAATAGTAATGATAAGAAATGTAAATAGGATGAAGTGAAAATGTGACAAACTTGCGTATGTAGCAATAAGCTCTTGCCCCTAGTAAAGACGGTAAATGCAGAACAAGAATTTGTTACTTAAGTTTTAAGGTACTCCTTTTATTGTGATCTTTTATTAGCAGCCCAAAACTGGTGCATTGTTACACATGTTATGACAGAGTGTTCATACTGCAATGAAGTATAGATGCTCTTCAGGTGTTGAATAAAGTATTTACTACTTCCATTTTTAAATACAGGACAATTTTTCAATGACATGCCTTGTAATTGCTTAATCAGAAAGGTTATATAAAATAGTTTTAGCAGTAGGGGGGTTTCTGATTAACTGATAATGGAGCAAACCCATATCACAGACTATTTTGATTATTTTGCCTTGATTAACAAATGTTAGTTCTGAACTTTTCCAAGAAACATATCTAAGTTTGTAAGTCTGATATTCATCCACAGTGTAGAAATGCTTTAAGAAATGGCAGTGTTAGCCCTTTTATAATGTTGTTACAACCTGCTCCTGAAGGTGAGAGTAACTGAGGTTCTTGTTAACAGATCCCTTGGGGCAGATTAGAGTAAAATGACACGAATGACCTGTGTTTATGCATACGCAGGTATCACCGCCCGTGGATCCAGTGATGAGATTTGATTGTTGCTTTGTTGAAGAGGTGTTCACGGACTTGATCTGCCAGGGGTGAGGAAACCCCTGAAACATATAGTTCAGTGGGTGGATATATGTTCAGTTTTAGGTAGGAACAGCCAAGATACCTCCCCTGGGGTGGGAGTTTAACACTGTCCATTGAAACACTGTGGATCAGTCCTCTGGTGGGAGGCCCCAGAAATGAGTTTGGGGGCACTTTGGGGATCTTTGATGGTTTATGACACCTTCTCAGACATGACAGCTTCTTCTCATATTGACTTAGATTAACCAGTTATTCCCCATCAGAAAGGACGAATACCTTCAGACCTGTGTCGGTATGTCCTGGTACTGTCCAGGAGTTTTATGCCTGAGCAAGTTATGTAACTGAGGACATTGGCATGATAAAAAGCATTATCCCATATAGCAAAATCTGCTTCTTACCAGCCTCTTCCCTTACTTGGCTCAAACCCTAGCTTGTTGCTAAACAGACTGATTTGTTGTGGTCCTCTTCTATTGCTCACCCCCTCTGCACCTGGGCTGTTCTTAGGTTTTGCCACCAGACACCCAAAACTTCTCCTTCTCTCCTTCAGTTGGGGGATGCAAACCTGGCCTCAGCAAAGCACCTGCTGCTTTTGCAAATGGCCAAATGTATGAGTCATTAACCATTAACATTTCAGTCTCTCACAACTGTCATGCAAATTTATTTCATCCCTTTTTAAGATGATTCCACTTCCCAGAAAATTGACCGGTACTTAGAAATGTGGAACATTGCCGGTATAAAAGGTGTTTAGGTTCTTGAAGTACAGTTTTGTTTTGTCATACCCATAGCCTATATATTTTGACATACTGTGATACAATAGCAATATAGGTCAGCCTTTAATCATGATTGATGTTTCCTTTATATTGTAAAGTTTTTAAGAGCTTAGTTCAAAGCATGTGGAAAACAAAACAAAACAAAACAAACCCTTTGCTTTAGAATAATCCATTCCTTACCCTATTCCAGGAAAACCAGTGTTGTAAAGAAGGCGCATACTTCAAATTTACTTTTGGTCATCTCTCACTAAAAGCTGGGAATAGTCTTAATCGTTTCCTCTGGGAGAGAGAGAAAATATATATGACAGCAGCCTGTGATTTAGTTTCTTACCATTTTAATGTGGCAAAATTGTCATTAAATAGGTATTTGTTTAGCAAGCTAAAATTTACTTACGTTGTGGAAGAAATTAGAATGGCCATGAGAGTAGTTCAATAATCTGCTGCTGTATCGATAAGCAGATGAGCTTTACTTCTTTGAAACAGGAATGCATATGAACAGGAAGATATGAACTAGAGGTTGGGGTTTTTTTATTATTAGAAAAATTGTAATATTTACTAGAATAATAAGACTTGTCTTGCTTATGAAACTTCAGTATAATTTCTCTGGAGTTCTTTATTTAACTCCATTTTGTATCTCTATGGAAGTTGTAATACAATCCTCTGTTCAATAAAAGATATGGTGCATTTGAACAAAACCATGAAATTTAATCTATTTCATGGCTTGTAAAGGAAATTGATAAATCACTTGAAAACAAAGCATAAAATTATTTGTGTCTACATCTATCTTTGTATTTGAAAAGCTGTCAAGTAAGTTGTCTTTCTATGCTTAAAGACAGTCTACTAGAGAATGGAGAACGGGCTCACAATACATTTTTCAGCCTGATAGAATATTATAGGTTACATATAAATTACAAGAAATCAAAACCTCACCTGAAATGTTTACTTAATCTTTTGCTATAAGATTCTACAAGATTTAGATTTATAGATCTAAATTTTGTAGTAATCCTTGGTTGCATTTACAGTGCTGGGTTTTGTGTGGCTGAGCTCAAAATACCTAAATGTGACACACCATATTCTGGATGACTCAAAAATATATGTCTATTTTAATTTAGAGTAAGTCAAACAGGTTTTTTTATATACAGTGCTAATAAGTGAGTCAGTTTAAAGCAGTCTTTTAAATAAAGAAAAAGAAAAGATTCTTCATTTGGGGTAAAAGTAACTGAATTGCAAAACGAAAGGCTATCAAAAGAGAAGACACAAAGGCTTTTTTAACCTAATAATAGGGTCAAAAAACATCAAAAGTATTTTTATGAATACTTGCATCAAAGTTTTGTTTGTCTTCTTGTTTGTCTTTTTGTTTTTGTTTGGGGGTTTTGTTGGGTTTTTTTGTGGTTCGTTGTTTGTTTGTTTGGGGGTTTAGGAGTGGGGTTTTTTTGTTTTGGGGTTGTTTTTTGTTTTAGTTTTTGTTGTTTGTTTGGTTTGGTTTTTGGGGTTTTTTAAAATTATTATTATTGATTATCCCTGTGTAGAAAGTAGTGGGAAAATAGCTGCATCCAGATTTTCCAAAGACACCCAATGGAAATTCAAGACATAGTTCACATTTCTTTGGAATCAAAAGGTTTCTGAATTTCTTCATATATGTTGGTATAAATAGAGCACTTGATCCCAGGTCAGTATGGCAGTATGCTAACTGAACTGCAGGTATAGAAAGAACATATGTCAGATAATTTCCATTCATAGACTCAAGAAATCTGGACCTGAATTGGGCCTGGACACTTCTAATGGTTAGCTCTCCTTTGAGAATATGCCGTTTATCTGAGCAGGTTCTCAAAAATAGTTTCCAAATATTTTCAGATTTTCTGTGTAAAAACCTTTGGAAATTCCTGTAAAATTTTTCATTGGAAGTGTGTAATTTCCTTATTACTCTTCTCTTCCTAACTCTGTGTAGGCTGCCGGGTTGGACATCTTTACACCCCTCTGATGCTACACCAGGAATTGCTGGCCCTTATACAAACAGGTTTCTGGAAATGGCCAGTGCTGCAATACCACTTCTTACTTTGTGAATTTAAGAGTCATTAAGTAGATTTTAATAACAATTGGGTAGTCTTTTATATGTAATTTGAAATAATTAAAAGTAGGATTTTTACTTTTGACATGTTTTACAGTCATGTCCAGTCATGTTTCATTCTTCTCTACTTCTAGCTCACACAGACTGTGTTATTTTCAAATTAGGAGCAAAATGTGCTGTGCCTGTGTCAGAAAACAGTTTATACAACTGGAGAAACTGTGTTCATATCTGATTCCTAAGTGGGAATAATGAATTCTAATTCAGTGTCTTTTGTTGTGGTTGTTTAGCTTCTTTTTTTTGCTACAGAATAATAATTGTTCATGGGAGTTCACAAAAAGTACACATACTTATTTGAAATGGTGCTGTTGGCATCCTGATTTTATTTAACAATATGCAATAAATCTGGTAAAACAGAAGTGCAGTCTTTATGTATTTAAAAAGAAAATAGTGTAAATTCTGCCTGCTGTCATGATAAACTAAGCAATTTACTGGTATTTAATCCAGTTTTATTTTCCTGTGGAACCAGCTAATGAACTTAAAGATGCAGGTCTCATTGCCCATTTAAAATGTGTCTGTGAGTGAATTACTTGGTAATACAGCTCTCCTACTGCAAGATATGTACAGATTGTTAGATCTGGAATTTTATTTTCTTCTAGGGTCTCATCTGTCATCATCTACAATAGGCATTTGCCTTTACTTTTAACTAGCTTAAGGCAGCTACATTTTTGTCTTGGCTCTTGTTCATGACGGGATTGCCCTGCTTGCACATTCTACTACTCTGCAGGATAAAGAGGTTAACTGTGATTCAGAAATCATATAGTAGGTGTAAGATATGAAATAAAATCGATACATTTTTCTGAGGCATGTCACTGGTTAAGTGACAAAAAATATTCTGATAGTCACTGGAAAAAAAAAGTCAAAGGTACATTTGAACCTGTCAGTTCAACACATTCCTGTTATCCCTTTAGGGGATATCATACAACTTGACACCAACATTTAAGCTTTGAAAATTATGAGCTCATCTATTTCAAATGGGATGTCACATGTTCCCAAGCCTTTGCCATTACTTATAGTGGAAGACAGGATGATCACTTTTGTCACATATTGATAGTGAATAAGATCTTTCTTTTTTTCTTTTTTTTTTTTTTTTTTTTCTTGTTTCAGAATGAAGAACAAATAGTGAATAAGATCTTTCTTTTTTTCTTTTTTTTTTTTTTTTTTTTTCTTGTTTCAGAATGAAGAACAAATTTTGGTATTTTGAATTTGGCACTTCGGAAACTTTCTCAGCCACCTGTAAGAAGCTGCATGAATCTGTAGAAATAGAAGTAAGAAATTAATTGTTGCCTTTGTCCTTGAAATGTCACTAGTTTGGCTGAAATGCAGGGAGCAAGGGTGCAGAGTGCCTGAATCCAACAAGGCAAAGCAGTGCACATCCTTTCGACCCTATATGCCAAAATATTATTTTTATCGTGTCTATTTGTAGTGTAGCCCTGCACACTGGAACAAAGTTCAGTTTGATGATTAGTGAAGTCTTAATACAGTAGACAAGGTCGAGAGGTGAAGTATAACATTAGAAATCAATAGGGAGTGTGGCTAGGTCAGATGGAAAAATGAAAGACTGTTGGAGGGAGTGAGAGCTGCTGCAGGATTAAAATAATAATAATAAAAAATCTTATTATTTCTAGGTCCCAAGGTTTTATAACCTTTAAAACTCAATTCACTAAAATTGTACTTACTTTCCTGAATAAAGGTTAAAGAATATATATATTTTTTGAATTATTCCCCTTCATTAAATAGCTTTTCTCTCTGCACAAGGGGTCATCTTTCCATTATACATTGTACATTAACTAAAAAGACACAGGATACTTACAGACAAAATAGGAATTTAAAATAATGTGCCACTGCCACTTTGATGGCTGCTAGAATAAGTGGCTAAAATACATAAACTGTTTGGGTATCTGATGTTTATGAATAAGTACATTAAAAATGACAAATCAGTGAAGATACAAACCTGAGAATTTAGGTTAAATAATGAAATCATTTCTCAAGAGGCTTATGGTGCTTTTTCTTTCCAGTAGTAATGACAAACTGCATGTGTCAATGGAGTATTTGTATAGTAGCATGAGGCACTCAGAGAGGTCTGGTGGGAGCTATGAGAGTCCAGTCAAGGCCTCCTAAAGGGTGAACTCTGAAATGATCTGAAGGGACCATGTACCTGGTAGCAGAACAGTTGCAAAGAATACTGAGACTGAAACTGTAAGACCAGCAGTGCCACACTTGCCTGTTATGCTGTTATGTTTCTCTTTGAAGTGAAAACCTGTTCCTCGTGTGTTAGATTAAAATACAATAAAAATAAAACTCCACCAAAAGCCTTAGGAAAAAAAAAAACCCTAACAAAAAAATCACCCTTGCTTCCCAAGAGAGTGCTTCACACACATGAGTTTAAGGAAATGTAGTATGAAAAATATTTTATTAGTTTTTTGAAGAAATGCTTATCTGGTTTGATTAGATTTTAATAAACTGCAAGTTAAATGTACCTTTTGATTAAATACAAATGGAAGAGCAAGTTTTCCCAATAAAATATTGGTATCTAGAATAAGTCATACATACACTGATACATACTAAGATGTGAACTTTAACCATATCATTTTAACCATTGAAAGGGTGATTAAATGTTAACTTCACAAAGCAAACAAGTAGGTATACAAGTTTGTGGTGCTGCTGGTATCAGTTGTATAATTATTACCTATTCATGTCAATAACTATTATTTCCAGTTAAGTGTTACATTGTGCCAGTATATGAGCCATGTTTGTTAATACTTGCCTCATCTATCCTGGTCATTACCATTAGGAACAAAAAGCATAGTTTCCAAAGTTTATAAGAGCTGTTAGGAGGTGGTTGTTTGCATATTTATTTACAATTAATAAATTATAATGCTTGCCAGTATTCTTGTATTTAATGTTTCTTGTTTGAACATTATCAGCATTATGGTCTGATTTTTAACCTGATGCCCCATGGGGATGTCACTGTAAATGGGAGATTGATGCATCAGACCACGTTTAACTCAAAATAAAATGCACAAAGAATGTGTTTTCTCTACAGCCAAATTTTGAATGAACAAAGCCTGAGAAGGTTAAGAATCTGTATCTCTGAGCTGTGAGACAGTGATCAAATGTTCTCTGGGCAAATATTTGTTTAGCCTTGTATTTGTTTTCTAACCCAATTAAGCTTGGTTTTTCTGACATACATTCTTGACTCATGTTCTGTATGTTTTCTTCTGTGTGAGAGATGCAGAACAAGCTTGGACACAATTCTTATGTAGAATTAAATGTATTTTTGTTTTCAAAAGGGGATGCAAGGAGTTAAGGAAAGGTTCTAAAGGGAAAGAAATGAAAATGAAACAAACAATCAAAAACTAGGACAGAATTAAGTATTTATTTTCAGTAACAATGTGTTGGTAAACAAGGCTAAAGATTTTACAATTTAGAGAACTTGAGTATATTTCCACTTCAGAAAAAAAAAAGGAAGGTATGTGAAAGATAATTAATGAGATCAGGTATAGATGTGGTGTAAGTAGGGATGGCATGGACCATACCTGCAATGCTGTAAAAGCATAGTGGGAGCAGCGTAAGCCTTCTGTACCACCTGGTGTTAATGGCTAAGGGAAAGGAGTTTAAAACATTCCCGTACAATTGCCTGATATTTGCATTGGTTTCACAGCAAAGCCTGAATAACAACTTTTTTCAGGCGTAGATATATATTTTCTCAACAGAGAGCTGATCTGAAAATAATGGATATGATAAGTAAGTTATAAATAATAATACCCAAGAACTGAAGGAGGCCAGGAAAGAAGGCAAAAATAGTTGGAAAAGCTAGTGTTTCTTTTTAGTCTACATTTTAAAAGTCCTCATTTTAGAAGCATGCTTTTGGTTTTAACAGCATCATTACATTATTTGAAATAAAAAGAAAAAAGAAAAGGAGCAGAACACATGTGGGTTTGGTTTTTTTTTTTTTGGTTTTTTTTTTTTTTTTTGTAGTATAT
>VZUI01056429.1:0-17362 GCA_013401135.1 Cettia cetti | reverse complement strand
TCGGGAGGGACGCGCCTCGCACCCCCCGCGGGGAAAAAGGCACCGAAACCGCGTTCTAAATGCGAATTTAACGGAAACAGCGAGGTTTTTAAGAAAAAATTGCGCCTGGAGGCTGCGGGCTGCGGACGGAGCGACCCCCGGTTGAGGACGGACCCGCGGCGCCGCGCTGCTTTTCGTACAAAAAAACCCCTCCTTTCCTTTTCCCCCCCCCTTTTTTAACTATGCTTTTACTTCTCGCAGCTTTTCCTCTCTTGAAATCCGTTTTTATTTTTAAAAGCCACGTTTTGTTTCTTGATTTTTATTTTTTTTTCATTTTTCACTTTTTTTTTTTTTTTTTTTTCTTCCCGCTCGGATCGCCGCTTTCCTCCAGCGTTTGGATTTATTGCCTTTTTTTATTATTTTTTTTCCCCTGGGTTTTCTCATCCGAAATCAGCCGCGGAGGAAGGCGAGGGGATTCGTTCCGCCCCCACCTCGGGCTGGGTCCGAACAAAGCGGGCGGTGGGGTTGCTTTGCCTGTACAGACACCTAAATTGTATAAATCTCTATATTTTTATGTAAATCTGTGGATGTGGACGCGGCTGCCGTGCAGGAACAATATGAAGGGTCAGGATGAGTGGGGGGGATGTTTGGTCGCCCTTGCGCCAGGGCTGGTGTTCAGGATGGGTCGGTCGCCCTTGCTCAGCTTTATCTTGTACATCATGGAATGTTTATTTATCTTACTCCTTTCTCCCTTCAAAAAAATTATTGCTTTTAGCCTGCTTTTTTTTTTTTTTTTTTTTTTTTTTTTTTTTTTTTTTTTTTTCTCCCCACCACACTTCTCAAAACGAAAAATAATCCAAAGAGTTTTTGAGGGTTGGAAAGAACTGAAACAATTTGGACAACCTTCCTGCCTGGACACGTATTCCAACCAAATGTTTATTTCCTTGGTTTCTTGGTGGGGAAAAAGGAACTTTGCAGGCACACTTTGTGTGTCCCCAGCTCTGGAAGTGCCAGGACGGCGGCTCCGTCACTTCGTTCTCCTCGGTGTGTTTTTCCTTTCCTTTCTTTGGGAGTTGTGTCAGTTTGCTTGGAGCAGAGAGAGCCTTTTCCCTCGGGAATTGCCCCGCTGGATTCGTGAGCTTGGCAAGGGGCAGGCAAATTGCTTTCATAAAATAGAGTTTTTATTTGGGAAAAGGCAGCTGGAGATGGAGGCGGCTCCAGCTTGGTGGTGGAGGATGCCGTGTCACCCCTCGCCCCTTCATTATCCCGGGTTTTCCTTAAGCTGCTGAGGACTGGGAAGTTGGGAGGAGACTGTGGGCATCAGCTGGCACAGGGGTGACACTCCAGGACTCCCCACTGAGCTCTGGAGTGGTGGCCTTGGCAATGTCCCTCCCCGGTCGTGTGTCCAGGGGGAGCTTGAGGGGTTCCTTGGTTTTTCCAAACTGGGAGCTTGGTTAGATTTTCTGCTCCCAGTTTTTGGAGTTCAGCGGTTTCTGCTTTTGGTTCACCCCTGGTTCACAGCTCAGTGGTTGTCGGGATTCGTTTTCCCCCTCGTTCTCGTCTCGGTGGTTGCCCACTCTCCGTTCCCCCTGAATGCAGGGATTGGAGTTGTCCACCCTTGGTTTCCCCCAGTTCAGAGCTTGGAGTCTGCCTGCTTCTAGTTTTCTCCCAGTTTGGAGCTCATTGGTTGCTCTCTGTTCTCCCCAAATTCAGATCTTAGTGTTTGTCTGCTCGCAGTTCTCCCCCAGTTTGGAGCCTGGTGCTTTTCTATCCCCAGTTCTCCCCCAGTTTGGAGCTCGGTGTTTCTCCACTTCCACTTCTCCCCCAGTTTCGAGCTCGGTGCTTTTCCACCCCCAGTTTTCCCCCAGTTTGGAGCTGAGTGGTTGCCCACTCTCCATTCTCTGGGAATTTGGAGTTTGAGGATTGTCTGCTCTCGGTTGTCCATGGATTTGGAGCTCGGAGGTTGTCCGTCGTGGACACAGCTTTCTGGGAATGTGCCATTCTGCATGAGGCTGCTCCTGTGGGTGCTTCCCCCTCCCTGTATCCGCACAGGGACAGGAGAGAATGGGAAGCGCCCAAAACGTCGGCATTCCACCCAGGAATGGCTCTGCCGGGACATGCACGGGCAAAACCCAGGGAAGTGTTTTGCCTTGGTGGGGACTTTCACGGCCCAGCCATGATCCCACGCAGATCCCTCCAGTCTATGCCCCTGTGAAGTGACCCCGGATCCTCGTGTCCGGGATCCGTCTTTGGGATCCGTCATTTTCTTTCCCAGCTTTGAGCTTTGCTGGCTGCGTGGCATCAGGCAGAGCCTCCTCAGGGCTGCTCCCAGCAAACCCAGTTGAGGAAACCAGTCTGGGGATTGGTGTGCTGGGCAAAGTCCAGCTCAGCTGGAGGAAAACTCATGCTCTTGGTTGAATTGGGATTATGTTTCAGATAGATCCGTAAAAACCCTCCGCCACTGTGCTTGGGCTTTCAAGCCCCTTCCTGGGGCAGTGCCGGGGCTGTGCCAGCCCCCATCCCACTCTGCTGAGCTTTAACTCTTGTTTTTAGAGTAAAGAGAGCTAAAGCCTTTAAAAATAACATGGCTAAGTGGAATTTTCCAATGGATCCGAGGAGCAAGCGTGGCGCTCAGGGTCTGGCCGGCCTCTGCATGATTGCTGTAAATAAGGAAAATATTTTCCTGCCCTTTCTGGGCAGCTGGGAGCTGTGGGCTCCAGCTTCATCAGCGGGTCTGGAGCTTCTGGTGTTATCAGAGGAATGCTGATAACACATCTGATAGATGGAATGATTTCCTATTCGAGTTAAGTCAGGCTTAAGCTGTGTGCTGGGTTGGGAAGGTCGGCTCCTGGGTGTGTGTCCCAAAGCCAGCGTTGAAATCATCACCCACTTCCCACTGTGAGGATGCTGGGTCTTGAAAGGGAAAAAAGTAGGGCTAGGAATGGTTTTGTTGGAAAAAGTGATAATTGTCTCAAACCTGTGCTTGGGATGAGCTCACCCTCTGAGTGAGCTTTCCCTGGGATGCCTGCAGAGCCCTTTGGAAGGGGGCTTGGAGGGGCAATATGGCTTTAATTTATTCCATCGTGTCCAAGGGGGCCTTTGGGGAAAGTGCTTCTGGGATTTACTCGTCCCCTTTACTGCGCAGCCTGGGGGCGGTGGGAGCGTGCTCTCCTTGGACAGCCGGGAATTGCCGGAGGAATTCTGGCTAAATCCTTTCTCAGCTCCCTTGGCTGTAATTTGGGAGAAATATTGACCCTGGTGGGCTCCTGTACCGACCGTTAAAGGGAAACATTCCTAATAAAATATGGTTTGGAAAATTCATTTCAGGCTGGAATTCGCCTCCCCAGAAAGTATTTTAATAAGGAGGTGGGGGAAATGGGACACATCATCCACGCGGCTCCGCAGAACGGCTCCTTTTGCCTCTGCTTTTCCCCGTTCCCCTTCCAGAAAGCTTTGCTCAGTTCCGAACTTGTTAAAAACCAAATAAATGCATTTATTTAAGGAAAAAAAAAAAAAAAAGGTGAGGGGAGGAGGAAAAAAAAAACCCAGACAAAAGTCTAGTCCTTCGTGGTATTTTTGTTCTGCCTTTAATGACATGATGGTGTCCCCTGGAATTCCGTAAGCGCTGGGGTTGAAGCCTGGCAGATCTTTGCCTTTTTTTAATGCCATTTTACAAGGGACAAAGTGCTTGTGGGAAGGCTGTTTCCGAGGGGAAAGGCTGGCCTGGAGCTCTGGAGCCGGGGGCTCGCACTTGTCGGAGCAGATGGAATGGAATTACAGGAGCCATGGATGCAGGAGGTGCTTCACAGTGTCAAGATTTGGGGAATAGGGAAAACTTGCTGCTTATTTTTAATTGAAAGTGATTTCTGGCTTGGAGAGACTCCCCTTTCCTGAGGCTGAGTGATGGGGAATGGCTTTAAACTAAAAAGATGGGAAGTTTAGGTTGGATATTGGGAAGAAATTCTTGACTGTGGTGTGGGGAGACCCTGGCACAGGTTGCCCGGAGAAGCTGTGGCTGCCCCATCCCTGAAAGTATCCGAGGCCAGGCTGGACAGGGCTTGGAGCAACCTGGGACAGTGGAAGGTGTCCCTGCTCATGGTAGGGAGTGGGATGGAATGGGCTTTACATTCCCCTCCCAACATAAACCATTCCAGGATTTATGATTCTGTGTTCCCATCAAGAATCTCATGGCTCCCATGTGCACCTTGGCCTTTCCAGGGCTTTGCTTCATCTCCAAAGGCTGGCTTGGGCAGAGCAAGCCTGGACAGCCTGCTTTTCAGTTGGAGTTTCCCTTTGGAATGGGGGGGACCCTTTGCTGGGTGCCAGGCCTTTGTGACCCTCCTGCTCCCCACAAGGCAGAACCCCTCATGCCCAGCCCACATTTCACTGGAGGCATTTTCCCCCGCCCTGTGCCAGGGGGAAAGGAGCACCCAGGGCTCCTTGTGGGTCGTTTGGGAATGACTTCATTAACTTAAATTAAAAAAAAAAAAAGAAGGGGGGGAAGGCAGGGCTGCGGCTCTTGCAGTAGCTGGGTAAATACCGCTGGATTCCATAAAATGGATTTAACTGCTTCCTTTAAAAGAAAAAAAGAGCCGTGATGGGGTGGCTGATTGATTGTAAAAGGAGCCGGAGCTTTCTCTGGAGCAAAACAGCTGCTGCAGCTCCTTGGATCTGCCTGGCAGTGGGGCTGGATGGCGTTTCTGTGGGGCTTCCATGCCATTTCTGACTGGGAAGTGCCACCAGGACGCTGGCGGGGGCTGCTTCCCCCCACTGCACCTGAGCTCCTGTTTCACTTTGGGGTCCAGCCTGTTCCCTTGAATCCCAAACGGGCTAGATGTGGCAGGATGGGATGTGTGTGCCCTTCGTGGTGTGGCCAAGTGGGCTGGGGGTCCTTCATGAGGTGTTTAAGGGTCCCCCCAAACAGCTTCACTGGGGGCTCAGGGGTCCCCCCAAGCCCTGTCCGTGTTTTTAGGGATCGTGGAGTTCGCAAAGAGCTGGAGTGCATGAGTAGCCTTTTGCATGACGTCCATCAGGAGTTGTTTGGATTGTCCCCTGTAAACCAGAGGCTTAGCAGTGGGGATGATCCCTTGTTTCCATGTAGGATTTGTGTGTCCCAGCTTCCCCCTGGCTTTCCCATAGCTTTGTGCTCACTGCCCCTGTGGCAGGGCACCCTGTCCTCAGCACAGCAGTGGCTGTGCTGCTGGGAAGACTGTCTGCCCAAGGAGTGCTGGACTCCGGTGGGAAAACATCTTGGAGCGATCAGTAGCACATGCTACTTGGAGTCTGGCAGCTGGAATAGGGTGGGGAGAAACAAAGCTGGTTCCATTCTGTCTCTAATTAATGATTGCTGGGATCGGGGAGCAGGAGCAGGACTCGCTCAGCACTATCGCAGCGTCACATCTGGGCAGGAATGCGCGGCCCGAATGCGGGGCTTTTGTTGTGCAGCGCTGAGGGAGAGCCCAGCTCCTTGCTGCTGTTTGCCAGTGCTTTTCCCCTTCCCATCCCCTGCTCTGGGTTGGGTAGTGTGGAGGAGACCCCCGCTCCAGAGAGCAGGAGGGACAGTGGTGGTGGTCCTTCTGCTTGTGGAGAGCGTTGGTGAGCTCCTGGCATCCTTCTGGAGGGGTTTTCTTGCCCCTCGTGGGTTGTCTCTTGCTTGATCACTAGCTCATGGCTGTGCCAGAGCTTCAGGTTCCTGTCCATGTTTGGAGCCCTGCTGAACTGCTCAGGGCTGTGCTGAACCTCCGGATTCCATCTCCAGTTGGAGCATCAGAGCTCAGCTCATGGCTGTGCTGGAGCCTCAGGATCCCATCTCCGGCTGGAACCCCAGTGCTCTGCTCATGGCTGAGCCTTGGAATCCTGGCGCTCCAGGCTCCGCAGCCTGTCCAGGCTTGGTCCCAGAGGAGTCGGACAAGCCAGGGCTAAACGTCCTGCTCGCTGAGCCTGGATTTGTGCACAGTGGGGTTTTCCTGGCCCCTGCCCTTCTGTGGAGCAGGTTCTGCTGGAGCTGGCTGCAGGCGATCCCCAGAGCGCGGCTTGGGGGCCTCTACCTGGAGGATGAGGGGATGGGTTTGGGGGGTTCCTCATGGTGTTCCAGTGAGCAGTGGCTTCTCTGTGAGCTCTCCCTGCCGGAGCCCCCGGGTGGGATCCAAGTGCCGGCTCAGGTGCCGGCGTGGCAGTGCCGCCCCGGCTGAGCTGAGCTGAGCAGCTGCACTTCAAAAATGCCAGCTATTTATAACCCTGGCTCGGCTGCTCGGGAATAACCTTTTCCTACCCGCAGCTGGCCCTTCCCAGGTGGACTGCTTGCCCTTTCTGAGGCCATGGGGCTGGGCTTCTCCAGGGGGGCTGTATAAGGGCAGAGTTGGGGGTTTGGTTGGTGTCCAGCCATGAGCTCTCCTCCATGTTTTTCAAAGGCTCTGTCCGTCTGTGGTGCTGTGCCTGCAGAGAGATCCATGTGTGCCATGTCTGCTGGGGCTGGGTTGTGGTGAGAAGCTTGGAGTTACCTGGTTTGACGTGGATTGGCCCTTGGTGATGCCAACGTGGAGGTGCAGGGGTGGGATACTTGGGAGACACCACACAGACTGTCCCAGCACCTTCTGGCCAGAGTTCGGGAAGTTCAAAGCCCTGGGGTGGGTGCCCTCCCCAGCTGGAGGTCCTGGTGGGTTTTGGTGGCACCCAGGCCTGCCTCATTGCTGGTGGTGGGACAGGAACATCCCACTTCCCAGCAATTCGTTTCCGTGCCCCTGGCATCCTGCCAGGATGAGCCCAGACCTGTGTACCAGCTGCCCTGCCTGGCTTTTGCTATCCCACCTCGTCTGAGTAGGTACTTTGGGAAGAGCAAAGTGGTTTTTCATGGCTTATGAGCTATAAACCCCCTTACACCATTCCCACTGATCCCAGAGTGTGTCCATGTTGTCCTGCTCATTAGGCTGGGAAGTGTTTGCGGTTGCTCTCGTGGGGCCGAGCCTCGGCGCCATCTCCTCTTTGCCACCAATTTTTCTCTTTTAATGGATTTCTGAAACGTGGGAGCACGGCCTGGTGTGCGGGTTGGCAGGCAGGGCTGGCAGCCTCGGGATGTGGAGGGACGCAGGGATGTGCTGGTGCTGGGCTCCGTGCTCTTTGTCTGGGCTTGCTGTAGTATCACAGCCAAACGCGAGAGGGAGGAATGCAGCCCCCTACTCCCACTGGGATTTCAGGAGGCAAATCCTCAGTGGGGTTTGGAAGGGGAATGGGCACAAAGGCACTCCCCGTTTAAGGCAGGGTGGCCGGTGTTCCTGCACGGGGGTCGGGCGGCTCCCGGTGCCGGCAGGGATGCCGGCGTGCCCTGCCTGCGGCCGGCCAGGAGCATATGGAAAGGATCTGGGTGTAATATCCCGGGCTGCTCCACGGCTTTGCTGAAGAGGCCACTTCAGCAGGGGACGCGGCGTGGTTAGTCCTCCCAGCTGACACATCCCAGGCCTTCCTCCGACTTGAAAGAGCTTGAGTTCGCCTTTGAATCTGAGGATTTATAGCCCTTTTAGGCCTCTCCAATAAAAGCACAGCTCCCTCCTCAGACAGAGCCCACCGTCTCCCTCCTCCGGGCTCATTATCCCGGGGATTTGTGTTGCTTGCTCTCGCTCTGTTGTTCACTACTGCCGCTTTCTTCAGATGTGTGGCCGAGAACTTCAGAGCAGAAAAGCCGAGCTGGAGCGGCCGTGGGGTCCGGCCCTGCTCCAGGTTGGAGCAAGCATGCATCCACATCCAGTGGTGTTCCCAGAGGAGAGCCCTTATCTTCTGCTGATTCCCTGCAGTTGAGGAGCAGCAGTTCCTCCTTGTTCCGTGTGTTCCCTCAAGGATTGTGAGAAAAACCAGGATGAGCTCCTGTTGCATGGAGAGCTTCAAGTGAGTGTCTCCTCCATGTGTCCAGACCATCTTCCTCATCCTGGCACATTTGGATACCCTCAGCCCCACAGATTTCTGCTTTCTAGAGGCCCCTCAAGCCTCAAACTGTTTAAAGGGAGGTTTAGGAAAGAGGCCAGAGAAACGACATAATAATTATTGTATTACAAATTGTTTCCTTTAATGAGCGCTGTCGGATCGCTCAGTCTGCTAAACACATTGTGCCCTCCCCCAGCCCCTTCCCACTGCTCCAGCCTCCCCTCGAAACCCCAGCCTTCCAGAAAATTCCTCCTGGTGAGGAGCTGGGGTGGTGGGATGAGGGATGGGGCTGTGTGTGCATCCACCTGCTCCCTTGGTTCTCCACTTGTGAGGGGAGATGGGGTGGCTCTGCTTCCAAGTGGGGATCCTCTCCCTTCAGGTTCCTGCCTACTTTCCATGCTCTGGAGTTTTCTGCTGCCCTGGATGTTGCATATTCCAGGGGCTTTTGGCTGGTGGCACCCCCAGCCAATTCTCAGGGCTTATGGACATTGACTCAAAAACCTCTTGCTGTGCAAGGGCTCCCTCCTGTTCTTTCCTGGCGTTCTGGTGCGTGCTGGCAGAGGCTCCCAGGCAGCTTTTTGGCAGCTCCCGGCCCCGAGGGCTGCAGGGTGTAAGGAGAGGAGCCACCAGCGGCTCTGTGAATTTTTTCGTTGCCCCCCAAAGAATGAACGTGTTGGAATTAGGCAGCAGGTTATGTTTCTTCAAGGCCAGGCAGCAAATATGTTTTAAATTTGGCAGCCAACAACGGAGAACGGGTGGGAGAAATTTTCCAGGTATTGCGTTACACTTTCCCCTGAAAGGGCTCTGCTTTGGGGCTGGGGATTAAAGGGAGGAGGAGGAGGACCCCCTCCCTTTCACGTTCTCACAGCCCTGCTCTGAGGGTGCTGGGACTGGGATGCCCTCCCTGGGTGCTGCCTATCCTGGGTGCTGCCCGCCCCGGGTGATGCCCATCCCGGCTGAGTCAGGCCCTGCTCGGGGCAGAGCTGCGCTGCGGGGGATGATCGGGATTAATTTTTGGGCTTCCTCCCTCTGGGTGCGATGGGAAATTTCCAGCATGCTCTGGGCACCGCCCCGGCCTGCCGGGCTCTGCCTGGCCCCCCTCCCGTCCCCTCCTCTCCTGTCCTCCTGTGATGTCTTTAATAAACGCTTTATGCAAGAGCAGACCTGGGATCCACTCCCAGCACGGACCTGGGGCTTGGCCAATTAGTCAATTATTTCAAAAGAAGAAATTAAAAGAAAAAATAAAAAAAAATGTTTTTCTAAGGGAAGTTCTGGCCCATGGCTCAACCAGCAGCCCCTCTTCTGTGGGAAGAGCTGGAGTGGGGAAAGATGGGGGAGCTCTGTGCAGCCCCTCCCTCAGTGACCGCAGCCTGCAGTCACTGAATTCCCCAAGTCCCTCTCGTGTTCCCCCATGTCACCAGGACAGGGAGCTGCCCCTCACACCAAGCAAGGGAGGGGGTCTTGGCAGCTGCCTGTGCCCCCTGCACCAGGCTGTCCCTCCTAGCCTGTCCCTTGTCCCTGGTTGGCCAGGTGGGTGGTCCGTGAGTGTCCATCCCTGCAGGAGCTGGCACTGGTGCATCCCATTGTTCCAAGCTTCCTTTGCAGCATGTGAGGAGGAGGAGGAGGAGGAGATGCTTCCCCAGGAGGTGGGAAGGGCTGTCCCAGTGCCACTGGGGATGCAGAGCCCCCTTTCCTCTTTCTGGGCCAAGGAGCCCTGGCTGGATTGGGGTTTTAGGAAGGCTAAAGGAGGTGTGAAGGGCTGGAGGCAGCTGGAATTTCCCCTTCAGCTGTGTTTGGGTTTAAGATTTGTATTATTCTTCTTTCATGGAAATTTTGCAAGGCTGAGATCTGGCTGTACATCGCAGCCGGTTTGTGACCCCCTTTTCTTGTGCCCCCCTTCCCCTGCCCCGCATTAGCAGTGCCTCGACTCAGCTAATTACTGAAATAATTGAGGCAGCAACATCCTGGCAAAGCAGTGGAAGGAGGGGAAGGGAGAGGAGGGTCCCTTGTGCTTTCGGGACCCCCAGCCCTCTCCCATTTGCTCTGTCCTTCTCATCTTCATGCCTGCTGCTCGTTTAATGGCAGTAGAAGAGCTTTTTCCCATTTTCTTTCTTTTTTTTTATTTCCTTGAGCTACAGGAAGACACTTGCTGGCAGTAGGGGGTGGAGGAAAGCCTGCCTGTGTTTCCTTGGCTTGGCATTCCCTACCTTCAGTGAGTGGTTCTGGAATGCCAGACTGGGGGGAGTCCCACAGGAGTCCATTCCCAGGAGCAGCTCCCGATCCCAGTGAGGTTTAATTCTTGATTCTGCTTTTGATCTCTGCCCTGACTTGGTGAGTGCTGGGTGCTGTTCCCTAATTATCCCCTTCATGTGGGGCTGTGCTGGGTGTTTGTGCTCACCCGGTCTCTCCAGAAGAAAAACCCACCCTGTGAGGGCGTGTGCGGGGCGGGGGAGCCCACGTGCTTTCCCAGACCACGGAGGAATCCTCCGGGCTCTCCATATAGCCCTGAGTGCTCCCACCCACGGCAGGCAGTTTCATGCTCCCTGCCTGATTTCATAACATCCAAGAGAGGCACAAAGTGCATCTTAGTGAGCCACCTCCCTCTGCTATGTGTGGGGTTCGTGGGCTCAGCAAGGTGGGTGTGGGTGCCCCTGTTTTAGGTGCTGGGGGTTTGCTGGATGTGCCAGCCAGCTGGAAAAGTCCCGGTGCCCATTGGCCAGCCTGTTTTGGCTGGGTTTTCCTTTTGGGATGCAAACCGCGTGTTGTCCCTGAGCATGGTGTGGGATGTGGACAATACCAAGGAGAATGCAGGGACTACCTAGCCTGAGGAGGGGGTGTTCAGAGTGGTGGAGAAGGGCTGTGGGATGCTCCTGGCTCCTCCGCGCCTAGACAAGGCCTGTTTCTTCTTGTTTTTCCTCTTTGAGGATGAAGGCACGTGGGTTGAGGATGGAAACACGTGGTTTGAGGCTGGAGGCGTGTTACTTTAGGATGGAGCACATGGTTTGAGGATGGAATTGCATGGGGTGTGTTGGAGGCATGGGGACCATCCCACAGAGCTTCCAGAAGTTCATCCATGCCTGTAAAACAGTTGGAGGTTTTTGGGGCATCAGAGTTGGAAGTATAGTGTTGGAAGTGCTGCAGCATCATAGCAGGGCTCAGGCAAAGGAGACAAATTGTTATATTCCTTCTCTGAGTGGGGTTCTTCCTTAAGGTGCCTACAGGTGCCTGTCCCTGCTGTGCCCAGTTCTCCCGTGACCTGGCAGGAGGAACCTTGCCCAGCCTGCCCTCCATTGGGAAAGTCTCCACTGCCTTGTTGGGATGAGGGGAAAAAAAAAATCCCTTTCCTGGTTTATGACAGAGAGATTGCTGATACTTACAAAAGGAGAGGGTGACAGATACAAGAGCGCTGGGATAATTGCTTCCAGATGCTGCCTCCCCTTGTCTCCGGGGCTGTGTGTGTTCCAGCGTCCTGCCAGCTCCAGTGAGCGAAACCAGGGAGTCATCCCAAAAAACAGGGCTGGCTGGAGCAGTGTCAGACAGCTCAGAATGCAGTGACTCCTGATGTCACCCCAGCTTCTGGTGGCCAGTGTGACCCCATGTGGCTATGGAAGCAGGTCAGCTCGCAGGGACTCTCCCAGTTCTGCCAGCCCCTAAGCTGGGGCTTCAGGAGGAATGCCGAGTACTGCGGGACTGGGATATGCTCTGGAATTGGCAGCACTGCCTGCATTGTGCGCGGCAGGCGGCTCTCCCAGATCCTGCCTCCCCTTGTGCCATAAACACGGCATTTTTGGCATCTGGGCTTTCTTGCAGAGAGCCTGGTTGCTGCTGCAGCATTAATGATTATTTATTGGCTCTTAATGCCAAATAATTTCAACATCTGGCTGATGCAGTGCACGCGTCCCTCATTCCGTGAGGCGTCTCTGAGTGCTCAGCGTTGGGTTGGCGTTGGATTGGCGTTGGGCTTGTGCGCTTTAGGAATTAGAAGGTAGCAAATGGTGGGGTTGTTTGGATACTCCCCTAAAGGGACAGATTCTTGAAGGGCTTTGCTGCTGACCTTCTCCTTAATTGCTGCTCTGCGGCGCCGGCAGGACCAGCTCAAAGGGAGCAATGAAGCGTCGGCACCGGCGCTCGGCCCAGGGCCCTGCGAGGGGATTGCTGCTCCCTCCCTTCTGCCAGGATGGTGCTGCTCTCCATGAGATTTCCTGTGCCTGGCAGCTCAGAGCTCCACTCATAACACCTGTGTTAAGGTTACCATTCTAACCTTCGTATTCACCAGCAGGTTGATGCAGGATTTTTGCCAAGATAACTGCCACAGAGGTAAATCCAGATGATAATAAAGGTACTAGGGAAGAATAGAGAGGAAAATGGCTTTGCCACATGTTCTTGCTGATGGACACTGGCTTTACCTCCCTGCAGCTTTCCCTGCTTTCAGCCCCAGACAGCTTGAAGGGAAAGAGAAAGGAAAATGTGAATGGAGAATTTACTTCTCCTCAGATTCCTGTGTGGCTTCTGAAGGTGAGAGTTGAGTCACTTTGCCTGGAACCAGCTCAGCAATTCCACCTCGTCCCCAGAGAGTGTCTGAAGTCACGCAGGGAGAAATAATGCTGGGGGTTAAAAATAGACGCTGACAATAGGAAGGGAGGACTGGAAAAGCTTTGTGTCAGGCAAGGTGGACAGAGCCTGGTGAATGGCATTGGAATTGTGCACTGCTAGAGCTGGGCTTTACTGGGTTAAACTGGAGTTAAACCTCATTTGCACTCAGAACCTGGAGTGGATTTCAGTCTAGGGCTTGTGTGTCCATCCGGCAACCTGGGGAAAGCACTTCTGCTTTTAAGGGGCTTGGAAGAGTGAGGGAAGGCACTGTTGGGGCCAGGGTTGGGGAAGGAAGCAGCTCAGTAAATCTGAATTGCTGGAGTAGGACAGGTGGGACAAGGCTGGGGCAGAGCAGAGTCTGGCACTGGCACCTGTGGAAGTGTTCCGGCTCCCCTGGCATTTTAAAGACTGATCTGCAGAGTGAAGCTCTTTCACTCAATCCACTTCATTGCTGGTTGGGATGTGCAGTTGTGACCAAGCCCAGAGCTCTTTGTCGGGGTCTCCCAGTGCTGCGAGTGGCCTCGGTGCATGGAGCAGGGCGTGTAGAGTGCTTGGCTGGGGACAGCAGAGCAGGATGGTGGCACCTGCAGTTCTTAGACGAGGCTTTTGTTGAAGCTCACTGAAACCATCTGTGGCCACTGGAGCCGGAGCAGAGCCCCGGGTGACGGCGGAGGTAGGGGCAGCAAGTCCCCCGTCCCCGCGGAGGGGACACGGCCAGCGCCGTCCCCCGGGGCAGCGGCCAAGCAGCAGGCGGGAGGAGATGGGGTCACAGATCTCGCTGGAGCGGGACCTGGAGCGATTCCGGCTTCTCTCTTAGTTTCCAGCTCTTTTCTTTCTCTCCTGTTCCTTTCCCGCTGGCAGCGTGCTTGGCCCTCTCCTGGTGCTTCGAGGACAATGGGGCTGCGAGGTGGGGTGGGAGGGGGACGGAGATGAAAGGGGAAAAGTAAAATCGAAGCATGTCTGGAAGGGCATTTAGATGTAAATGGGACTTTTTGATAGACTTTGAGAGACACCGGCAGAAAGGGCACTGGCCCCCTTCGGCGCGCTGAGCTCCAGGCTCAGCTCTTTCATTTCCTCAGGAAAAGGGCATTTTTTCACCTCCTGTTGGGTGCAGCCACGGTTCCTTCTGGTCCTCTCTGTCCCCGTCACTGCCCGTATCCTGGTGTGGAGCCCTGTGTGTGTGTGTCTTAATGAACTCCAACAACTGGAGCTCCTGTTCGGATGGTGAAAGCTGTGGCTGAAGCTCAGGAAGGGGAGATGGCTGCTTGCTGCCCATGGGCACCCAGGGGCACCCAGCTCCCCCTGGGCAGCTCCCTGAAACCTTCCCTCTCCCTGGGGAGGGCCGTGTTTGATCCGCTTGCTTGCTTTTGATCCCAGCCTTTGTCCTTGGCACCGTCTCACAGCTCTCGCATGTCAGTGGAGATGTGGCCTCACCGTGAGTCATCCTCCTTCCTTTCTGCTGCTGTTTTATTTTTCCCTTTTCCTTCTCCTAAGAGAGCACTTAGTAAAAGGAAGCAGCGCATTCATCCAGGAAACGGGAGCACAACAAACGCCTGCCGTTTATCCTTTCAAAGGCGTCTCCCTTGAGCTGTTGCTGCTGCTGTGACAGGCTGGGGAGAGAGGCAGCTGCTGGTAGGGGGCCTGAGGATGCTCTCCTGTGCATCGTTCCCGAGGTCCCTGGTCCTGCCTGGCCGGGGGGAGCCCTCGAGGGGTCACCTTCCCATGTGCTGGCAGCTCCTGACCCTGCCAAGGTGGGAGGAGGAGAAACGAGGACAGAGCTGCTCCCTGGAGAGAAGTCTGACAGGTCGAGGGGCTGGGAGGGGGGGCCAGGAAGGTCGGTCGGAGCTGGCATCCGTGTCCCGGTGCTGGTGCTGGGGAGCCCGGGAGGAGCCCTGTCACTTCTCATCTCAGAGTTGTTGCCTGAGCCCGAGGCTGGGCTCGTGTCCTCCCCACACCACCCCGCTGCTGCCTTCAGTCGTCTCACACACCGAGCTGTCAGCAGCCCAAAATTTACTGCTGGCATAAACCCATCAAAAAGCCAAACTGTTGGTCGGTAAAAATGGCAAAGCAATTGCAGGGAAACTTGTTTCTTCCTCTGACAACTTCTGAGTCAGTCCTTTAATCTCTAATCTAGGTTTATGGTCATTTTATTGAAATGCTGGGCTCTGTGGAAAGCTGACATGTATGACCATCATAAACCAGGAGTTATGGGAGCCCAGAATTGCCTTGATGGTCCAAGTGTCTGCAGGAAGCATTTTTAAAATCCGTAATTGGGATTTATTGGCCATTGTGGCTCAAACTGTCAGGGGAAAATAAAATAATCAGGCTGGGATTTTTTTTTTCCTCTTCAGCTTTTGACTCTTTCCACATATTCTTAAATCTTTTGGTGCTTTGCTTCTGCGCTTAATTCCCTTGTAATGGGGGCACGTGGGTGATGGGAGGGAGTGCAGCCCTGTGGGTGCCCTGGCTCTGTTCCTGGCCGTGCAGGCTTCCTGTGTGCTCCTGCCTCCGTGTCCTGCACCTTGGGATGGCTGGGATCTCGTCAGTGTTCCACGGGATGTGGTGGTCATGGACATGTCAGGGATGTGGATGTGGAGACGTGCAGCAACAGGCGAGCCTGGAGGAGGCCTCCTGGCTGGTTCCTCATCTGGGGTGGCCGGTTCCATGGGTGTGGGTTAGTGAGGTGTTGCTGGAGATGGATGTAGCAGGAAGCATGTGGTGGGCTGGCACAGGGAGAAGAGACGCCCCTGTGTCCTGCCAGAGCCTGTGTCAATCAAAGCATCCATTGCCATGGGGTTAAAACATGCCAACAGCAGAGCTTGAGGCCAAGGGCACATTTTGTACCAACTGCCCATCTAAGGCAGTGCCATAGAGGGGGGGCTGGGCGATGCTGGAATGGGCCGAGCTCCACTTGGTGTTCAGCAAACCTCGGGAAGGGCCTTGGTGTTCCGTCTCACGTTCTTTCTTTTCTGGATATGTTGAACTGACTCCCCTTTTGGGGCTTTTCTTCCCAGTCTGTAAGTGACTCCTGTGCTTTCCCTTATGTCTGTCCATGTCCAGTGGGGCATGGACTCAGCCAGGCTATGGATCACTCTCATCAGTACTGCCATTCTCTGGCTTGCTGGTGCAGGATGCACCCAGGAAAACTCCTGCCCCTTCCCCGTTATCTTCCATTCCCAATTTTCTCTCCATTAACTTGTGACCACAAGCAACACCCGGCAGTGCCAGGTCCACAGTTATCCTGGGATAATCTGCTGGGCTTGATAAATATCTCTGCTTCCATTTTGTTTAACAAATATCTCCTTTAATGGCACAGCTTTTTGTTAAGCTTCCTCGCATTATCATCCCGCTTAATCATGCAGGGTGACTTCTAAAAGTACTTTTTTAAAAAATGCCACTTTTTATCCAGGTTTTAAAATTGAAACTCATTTTTTATCCAGAGGCAGGATATAAATGAGTCTACTAAAATTAGATTAATCCTAATAAGAATGTCAGTTATCATTTCTGAATACATTAATTTTTTTTTTTTTTTAAATTTTACATGCCTCTTTAGCTATAATTGCTGGTGTAATTTCTTACACAGACATGGTGTGTCCTCATGGTTGACAGAAATACTTAATGCTATGTCGACACTGCACTAAGTTCCAAATTAGTGTGTTGCAGACACTGCCAATGGTTTGAACTTTCTCCTTAATAACTTAAAAAAAGAGAAAGGCAAAGAAAAAAGTCTTGCACCTTACATGCGAAGAAAGACTTAAATGGATTGAGGGAGTCCAAGTGAAATGGGGCAGTTGGAAACTAGAGCCCCATGAAGGGCTTTTCTGGGAGAGGGAAGCAGGAATGGGATGGAGGAGCTGGAGGTCAGGGAGGAGATGTGGGGCCTGGCAAGGGGTTTGTGGGGCTGAATCCTGCCAGGGGCTGGCAGCTGCAGGGCAGAGGGAGGAGCTGAGGGTCGGGAAGGAGACTTGGATACTGGTGAGGGATTTGAGTGGGTGAGTCCTGCCAGGGGTTACAGGGCAGGACGGCGATGTCCCACAACAGCGCTGGTGCTGCTCACTTGGGGTTTTTCCAAGCCAGGGTAAAGGACCCACTTTTCTAGGGGGCACCCCAAAACCATTGCTCCAGGGTGGGGTTGGTCTCTGCTCTCACGGGTGGGTTTGAGGATTGCTCTGTGTTGGGGACTGGGGACCAGCTCTTCTGCTAAGTCAGTGGGGCACACAGACACCAGCCTTGGGATAAGCTCCTGTTGGATTGGTGGCATCAGCCCTCTCAGGCTCCCAGCTCGGTGGCATGGCTGGAACGTGGCCCCAGCCTGGTGGCACACACTGAGTGGGGTGAGGACCGCCCCTGGGAATGCTGGAACTAGCGGGAGCTTGGGATGAGGCTCTGGGGGATCGCATCTGGCAGCAAAGCAGGGGGGCAGGATGTGGTTGGGGGAGGCTTTGGTCTCTCCTGCAGCTCTCTCCAGTTTTCCTCCATGAGTGTGGGTGGCAAGGCAGAGGATTTCGTCTCGGGGGGAGGATTGGGAACACTCCCCGTCCGCAGGCAATTGGAAACTGCTGGCGCTGGAGCGGGACAGGCTGGGTGCTCTGCCCTCCTCCTCCTCCCCAAGCCTAAGGGCTGGGTTATTTTTAGGTTTAAACACGAGCTTTGCTTAGTGCCTTGTGAAAGCTCCCTCTGGGAGTGAGAGCCGTGTGTCCCGGCAGAGTCTGGTGACATCCTTGGAGATGGGAAGAAGCACCAGTCCCAAGATCTCTGGCTCTGGCAGTGCCCGTGACACCAGAGCCAGTGCTGCTCCTCTCCTCTCCTCTCCTCTCCTCTCCTCTCCTCTCCTCTCCTCTCCTCTCCTCTCCTCTCCTCTCCTCTCCTCTCCTCT
>VZUI01056426.1:10631-21143 GCA_013401135.1 Cettia cetti | reverse complement strand
GCACCCTGCACCCTCTGTGGGCACCCTGCACCCTCTGTGAGCACCCTACACCTTCTGTGCACAGCCTGCACCCTCTGTGAGCACCCTGCACCCTCTGTGAGCACCCTACACCCTCTGTGCACACCCTGCACCCGCTGTGCACACCCTGCACCTACTGTGGGCACCCTGCACCTGCTGTGGGCACCCTGCCCCTGCTGTGCCCACCCTGCACCTGCTGTGTGCACACTGCACCCTCTGTGCCCACTCTGCATCCTCTGTGAGCACCCTGCACCCTCTGTGCCCACCTTGCACCCACTCCACGCACCCTGCACCCCCTGTGAGCACCCTGCAGCTGCTGTGCCCACCCTGCTCCTTCCTGTCCGCACCCTGCTCCCTGCTGCACGGATCCTGCACCCCGCTCTGTGCACCCTCAGTGCACCCCCTGTGGCCCCGCTGTGCAGCCGCAGCCCCCGGAGCCCGCCCCGCACAGCGAGTCCCTCCTGCCGCCACCGCGCTCTCACTGTCACTGCCCGGAGCCACCTGTAACAGCCTGGTGCCTGTCACCCACCGGCTCAGGAGAAGTGGGGGCCGTGGGGCAGCCTGCCACTGGGGCAGTCTGTCACTGGGGCACCCTGTCATGTCACTGGGGCACCCTGTCATGTCACTGGGGCACTCTATCATGTCACTGGGGCACCCTGTCCCTGGGGCATTCTCTCATGTCCCTGGGGCGCCCTGTCATGTCACTGGGGCACCTTGTCACTGGGGCATCCTGTCATGTCACTGGGGCACCCTGTCATGTCACTGGGGCACCCTGCCACTGGGGCACCCTGTCCCTGGGGCACCCTGTCATGTCACTGGGACACCCTGTCATTTCACTGGGACACCCTGTCACTGGGGCATCCTGTCATGTCCCTGGGGCACTCTATCATGTCACTGGGGCACCCTGTCCCTGGGGCACCCTGTCCCTGGGGCATCCTGTCATGTCCCTGGGGTACCCTGCCACTGGGGCACCCTGTCCCTGGGGCACTCTGTCACGGTGGGTCTGTGCAGGCCCCTTCATCCCCTGAGGAAGGCTGCCCCACTGGGGCCAGGAACTGCTGCCACAGAGTCACTGAATGTTTGCAGGGGTTCAGAAACCTAGAGGAAAATTTTGGGACCCCCTTTAACAGCCGTGTCTCCTTGCTCTCCCAGATTCCGACAGGAGAGCTGCTCTTCCAGCCAATGCAATTCCATCCTGGAGCTGCCCTGTGGATCCCTCCCTGTGCTCTGGGGCACATTCCAAGGCAGGCACAGGCTGTACTGGAGGCCCCACCAGGCCTTCCTGCTCTGTCCTGGGGGCTCAGTGCCTGGTGCTGGAGGCTCTCAGTGGGGCAAGTACAGCCCTGAGAGACATTCCAGCAGGAGCAGCCCTGGGCTCACTTTTTCTGACATCCCCAGGTGCAGGTGCCCCCACTCTGCAGTGCTCAGGGCCATTCCCTGGAGCACTGTCAGGCCCTTTCTGTCTCGGACATCCCCCGCTGCTCGTTCCTCTCAGCATTTTCTATTTCTCAAACCCCTCTGGATGGCTCCCAGTGCCTGTTGGGCTGCAGCTGGGGGGCCAGGGATGGGTTTTCCATGAGTCATTGGTCCTGGAAGTGAAACTCATGGCTGTTACGGTGCTGCTGCAGGACAAAACCAGACAGGGTTTATGAATACCAGAGTGCTTCTCTGACATTCTGTCCAAGCAATACTGGAACAATCATGGACAACAGAGCTGTTAGGGACCCTGTCCTGCAGCCTCACAGCATTAGCTCTGTCTGCTCTTTTCCTGGCAAAGGTTCATCTAAATCTAATCCATCAGAAACTTGGATGTGGTGGTTCCATGCCTGAAGTTAGGTCTGCCCTCATTAGTTATCTCCTGATTCAAGTGGAGAATTCATTTCTAACACCTAGCCTACTTCTCCATTGCTTCCATTTTTCATTGCTTCATGATCACAGCAGACACATCTACTGATGGCTTTGAAATCCTGTTTCTGCAGGATCAAAGCATGGCAGTACAGACAGCCAGGCAGCACAGAACACATCCTGACAGATTCAACTTCCTAGCAGGAGTGGGACCTTGGCACCAGGACATTGCCTCAGCTCCTGACTCTCAGTGTGGTGATGATGTAGGATCAGTTCTCCTATGTGCCAGGTCCCTGCTGAACACCCCTGTGCAGATCACAGGGCCTTTACCACAGTGTAACTGGGTTTAATTTTCTTACGTCCAAGAGAAACACTCAAGGCTTTCTCTCTCCAGGCTGAGTAACGTGGTTTGGTGGAAGGTGTCCCTACCCATGGCACGGGGTTTGGAATGAGGTGGGTTTTAAGGTCTCTTCCAACCCAAACCAGGCTGTGATTCTATGATAAGCCTCAAGACTCCAGTCCTGGCACCTGACAGGGGATTTTTTGGGTCTCAAGGGAGAAGATCAGAGGTACAGAACAGGTACTGAAGAATGAGCTCAAGCAAGCATGTTTATTGGATGCTTTATCAAACACTGCAGAGAGGCTCAGAGTATATGGAAATTTGGGGCATGCAGCTTTTTTGCTTTCTGTGAGTTCTCTCTGATATAACTCCCGGGCTGTGTGTCTTCCTCCTACAGAGAAGGTACATACAGAATCCACAAATTTCGTGGTTTTTTAATTCTTGATTATGAACATAATGACAAGGAATCATTGGCAAGCACAGGGGAACGGAGTTGAGCAGAGGGGAGTCTGCATTTGGAGTGGGGGATTGTGAAGTGGCATTTCATTAAAGCCCTGCTACCCTTGTGCTCCTCACTCCACTCCAGAGAGGCTCACACTCTTTGGTCATGCAGAACCTTTGCAGAGTGTGCACTGTGGACAGGAGGAGGAAGGAGCACTAACAGTATGAAGCTGGTTTAATGAGGATCAGAGAGGATTTGCAGTTCCCCTTGCACAGGTTGCCCCATGTCAGGCCACCCTTGTAGTTCAGCCGCACAGAGTAACAGGATGAGTACCACCACCCGCCCTCGTAGCTGTAGGCACAGTTCTTGCTGTAAGTGTCCTGGTCCCGATCCTTTGTAGAGAATTTCATGTTGTCGTGCATGCTGTTGGGGTTGTCTGAGGTCATGGCATCCCCAGCTGTGCCATTGTAGGAGCCCAGCCTCAGCCGGTAGCCCTGGGACTCGTCCTCCACGCTGAACAGGTTGTAGTCTGCGAAGCTGAAGGTGTCAGCAGAGTCCTGGATGACAAACCTGACCTGGTAGACCTTCTGCTTGGCAATCTGGTGGATGTACTCGGTGCCCAGCCAGTACTCGGTGCGCACGTTCCCAAAGCCAAACTTGTAGGTGCTCCAGGACTCGGCCCAGGTGACGGGCGTGTCCCTCTGGTTCCTCTGGATGACGGTCCAGCCCCCGTGGGTCACGTTCATCTCGCAGTACACCACCAGGTGGTGCAGCCCTTTGGGCTGGATGATGTAGACGCCGCTGTGGCTTCCACGGGGAATCTCACTGCAGTCCTTGGGCCAACCTGGGGCTGGAAACAAGAGCTGCTTATTAAATCCCCCTGAAAGTGGGATATTTATTTTGTGGCTGCATCCTTTCATACACGCGTTCCTACCATGTGCTCACAGGAGTAAATCAAAATCTTGACATGATCAGTGTAAGAGCTGAGCTTCACATCTTCCTAAGGCTCAAACTGACGGGGACACACTGTGAAAATGTCTGGTGGGACCAAAGTGGGCATGGCTGTCACCCAAAAACCCTCATCCAGGGTGGGTTCAGTCTCAGTGATTTGCCTGTGTCATGCAGATGATGCATCACCACAGACAAATGCAAATCTGGGGGACAATCACTTGCTGGTACAGCACAGAGGTTTAGAGCTTTGCCCCTGAGAAAGGGTGATCATGACATCCATATCTCTGACAATTAAATCAGCCCTTGGGATCTCAACAGGGCAAAGCCATTGTTGTTCTCTAGCCTTACCCAAGCAGCTCTTTAGAGACTTCCTGACTTGTTGGACTGGATTATGGTCTTTCCATGCTCCAGAGCGTCTGCACCTCAGACAACAAAGAGCTGAAAGTACCTACACACTGCTGGGAAGGAATTTGTTCCACTCCCAGTACCTCTGTCCCCACACAGGTAGGACCTATCCTTATGGCTAATGTTGACCCAGCCAGTTAAGTAATTGTTCCAGGTCCAGTCTTCTCATCAATTGTCTAGTGAAAATAGGAAAATGACTAGTCACCACTTCCCAGTAATGAAACATCACTTTCCAGTTTGGACCTTTAGCTGGAAAATTCCCCATGCAAAAGCACCTCATCAGGTACTGAGCCCAGGACACAGCTGAGTGCCCTGAGGTTTTGAGCTGTGGCACCTCTGCAGCCTGAAAATCAACATATTCCTGGGAGGAGCCAGTGCACGTGTAAGACATGGGTAAGCTGTCTGAGAGCTCCTGGTGCTCTCAGGCCACGATGACCACTGGTCTCCCCAGTGATGGTGGAAGCTCCCAGCAGAAGCAGACTCACCATGGCTCACTGGCGGGTGGTGGGCGAGGTCCCTGGCCTGTCGCACATGTCCATCACCATCATCTAAATTAGCACAGGAGACAGGAGTGAGTGTGGAGAGCAGACATGCCAAATGCCTGCTAGCAGAGCTCAATCTTCTCCAGATGATATTCTCATTTTTCTGTTACCATTCTTAATTCCAGAGGAATTTACCAGTTTTGGACATTGGCAAGTTGGGGGAATTTACATGGCGTTAGAGTGAGGCTGATGCTTTTTTGGTGGAAAAGATTTGGGCTTACTGTGTAGGGGGAAAGCCCTAATGGTGGGGGCAACACTGGGTGTTTGGCAACACTGGTGGCTGTTAGAGTGCAGCAGCAGCAGTTAGGGACTTGGGAAGAGGAGGGATTAAAGAGAGGGGGAAGAAATTTGAGAGTAGACACAAGAAAACTGGCTCAGGTGTCGGGAGCTGGGAGAGGTGTCTGCTCAAAAGGGAATTTCAAGGGTGTTGCTGGAAAAGAAGATGGTTTGGAATGCAAAAGTTAATGCAATTCTTTTGCAATGACGTCTGTATCCAGACGTCTGTATCTGTATCCACTAAGGGCTGTATAACAGAGGGATGGGTCACAGGCTTATGGAATCACAAAAACCATCCCTGTCCCTGCTCTAAAACAGACAGTCAACCCTGCAGCTGCTGCTTTGCCATCCTCAAATACCTGCTCCCTGCTTTCAGTCTCAGCTGCCACTCTTACCTCCTCCCTTGTGAAGTGTCAGCTTGAGCCTCTTGCACTCTGTATAGGCCCATTCCTGACACAGTCTGCCTGCCAGACCTCTGTCTGAATTTTTGATATTGACTCTGTTTTTGACTCCTTTTGACTTTCTTTACAACCTGAACCTATGTGGAATGGGAAACACTCATGTGACATAGTCTGGAGGACTTTCCTGCCATGGCATTTACCTCTATTACAGCCATATGAAGCTGCTCACACGTGTGTCTGCTCCTTTCTGCCTTCACACCCCGTCCCTTTGGAAGCACTCCTCTCCAATCAAAACCTTGGAATTCTGGCCTGTATTTCTGGAATGCCTCCCTGCTCACCCAGCATGAATTCATGCTGCTGATGTTTTCAGAGCATGCTGCCAGTGCTGTAGGTGAGAGATCACAGAATCATAGAATATTCCAGGCTGGAAGGAAACCACAAGGATCATCAAGTCCAATGCCTGGCCCTGCACTAAACGACCCCAAAGTCACACCACGTTCCTGAGAGCACTGTGGAGCCCAGAGCACACATTCCTTCTCTGTTCAGACTTGCAGTTCGTGCTGAACTCTTGTCTCGGGCTCTGGTCTCAGTCCCAGTGTTCCCTATGCTGGCAGTTTCCTGACAGATGATGTGAAACCAGCACCAAACACTTGGAATCCTTCTGCCAAGCACACTTCCTCCTCCCTTGGAAGGGAATCAGCTCTTTCTGTTGTGCAACATCCCAAATATGCCCCCTGTTTTTTGTTTTTTTGGGTTTTTTCCCAATAATTTCTTGAAGATTTTCTCATTGCTCCAACATACCCTGGTACCTGTATGTTACTCTGGGCCATCACCTGCCCTGTGCCAGTGCCACTGTTTAAACTCTTTCTATTTACTTCATTTCTTTCCTCTTTGTATTGAGGCCTCCCTTGAACTCAGTTCTCCACTGACCTTTTGATTGCCAGAGATGGGAACTCCTCTCCATGTCCTCAAAACACACTGTGAGCATCTTTAGCCCTTCTCCTCCAAGGAAGAACACACAGTCCACAAGACTCTGGGCTTGGTCTTGCTGCCAATGAGGCCAAGTTGTCCTTTCTCCTGGGATCCTGTGAGCTCTGAGCTTTGGGCTATTCTTGTGTCCCTATGGACAGAAGAACTTCATGCCATGCAGGAGATGAGATAGGCAGCAAGCAGAGGGGGGCCCTAAGGTTACTCTTGTTCCAGCAAGACACTCTCAGATCAGTATTTCGTCCTTCCTTGGTGTGACAGAGGCGTGGGCAGGCTGGTGAGGGTGTAGGCTGTCTGGGATCTAACTGACCAGGACCTTGTTTGCCTCTCCCTGTTGCAGGGCCATACTCACCGAGCTGGGAGGAGTCTGGGGGAGCATTCATGATGTCATCCATTGTGCCATTGAGGAGGTACAAGTTTTTTATGTCAACATCAGGAAAAGATGCTGCCAGGGCCAGCAGGCAGGTCAAAAGTAGGAGACAAAGGCACTGGGTAGCTGAAATGAGAAGAGATTGGAAGAAAGAGATCGTAACTCTTCTATTGGAAAGCCACTAATCCCATTCAGAGTAAAACAGGAAAATAAAACTCTGTGTAGAGCTCCCTCAGAGCCATGAGCCCCATGTAGACAAATTCATTTAGATGAGCTGTCATATACATCAGCAGGAGTCATTAGTGGTGGCACCTGCTGTAGTGGTATTTGAGACCAAAGAAGTGCCAAAACCTTGTCCAAACCCAAAGTGTCCATAATCAGAAATCCCTATAAAAATCACGACTCAGGACTAGACATAAGCACAGTGAACACAGAGGGAGGAATCTCCTGCCTTCCCAGCTGCCATCCTGCTCCCATGGCACATTCTTGTGGTTTGAGCTGAGACTCAACCCCCAGGGGCTGTGGGGAGTGAGACCCTGGGTGTCTGGGTGGGAACCATCCCCAGGCATTGTGTGTCTGCAGGCAGCAGGACAAAGGCAGCACTGACCCTCAGGAGTGGCTCTGGGGTGAATTATGCCCTTTCTGTGGTGATGTGGCTACTTCAAGATTTCCATTTCCATTTGTGGACAGCTGCTCTGTTCTGCTCTGGTTCAGAGCACTAGGAAAAACCAGCACAGTTTTTGCAGTATTCAACCTAAGTAAAGAGTGGGACTGTGTGGAGATGCCTGCCCATGGGGAATTCTGTTTCTGGTAAGACACACACAGCTCACCTGGCAGATTATCAATGTGAGCCCCTCACTGTTCAAAACCAACCAGAGCCAACATCTATTGCATTTCTCAGGGGTACTTGGGCTTGGCATCATTCTCTGGGATGCCTGAGAAGGAAAATGATCATGGATGCCAGCCTGGAACCACTGTGTGGAATTGCAGCCACCCTTTTATGGGAACACTCAGAGATGTCCCAATCATTCCTGCTGGTTACAGTTTTATAGCAAGACTTTTAAACACACTTCAGTCCGACTGATTCACTTCTCAGTTCCTACATAACATTGGGTGTGCTGAAATAAATGTTTAGGGACAGGTTTAAAGATATTTTTCCTTGAGCCCCCCAGAGAAGAAATGCTCTCCCCACTGCCAGCCCTTCCCCTGGGACTGGTCATGAGAAGCCTGCATAGGAAGGAGATGCAGGAGGAGCATCAGCCTCTTGTGGGTGTTCTGCTGGGGACAGCAATGTGCTTTTGAGCATCTGACCTCCAAATCTGGGTACCTGTTCAATATCACACATTCAGTAGGAAAATCTAAAAAATCCCTTTTCTAGTCTAGAGTATTTAACTCTTTCCTTGGAGAATTGAAAATTG
Organism: Cettia cetti; assembly: GCA_013401135.1. NCBI lineage: Eukaryota > Metazoa > Chordata > Aves > Passeriformes > Sylviidae > Cettia > Cettia cetti. Next base: position 13,148 of record VZUI01056426.1, on the reverse strand, counting down.
TAAAGAATGGTAAATACAAAACTTGTAAAATGGTCTGGTGGCACTCCAGGGCTACACTGGTACAACCTGGAAGCAGCAGAGCATGCAGCTCCTGCCCCAGCTCCCAGCCCAGCTCAGAGCAGGCACAGACAAGCACAGGACTCAGCACCAGCATATCCAGGGTGTGGGGAGGACAAGACTCCGCAGCAGACAAAGTGCTGGGGTACCCTGTGACCTGCAGTCACACACAGAGATGCCATCCCATCCCATCCCATCCCATCCCATCCCATCCCATCCCATCCCATCCCATCCCATCCCATCCCATCCCATCCCAGCCTGCACTCACCCATGCTGTCTCCTTGGGGACCCTGTGGAGCACACAGCTGGGTGGTTTTGGCCTGGCTGGAGGGGTGGCCAGCCTGAAAGTTATAGGCTTGAGCAGGTGAGGGGGTGGAGGCATGAGACCCAAACCTGGGCACTTGTCCTCTGGTTGGCAGCAGGACCAGTGGCTTGGGGCTTATTTGCTCTTCACCATCAAGTGATCAGCCCTTGGACAAGTCTGTGTGTCACACGGGTGAAGAGCTTTCTTCAGGGGCAAAGCAAATAATTTGGTGCCAAAAAGCAAATGCCTTAAAATAACCATAATTGACTGTGCAGTGTTTCCCCAGGGAATGACGTTCGTGGGGCATCTCCACAGAGCTCAACTGGTGAGCAAATACCCAGATGACTTTCACCTCCTGGATGGAAATCAAACATCAGGCAAAAATCACTCTCTTCAGAGTTGATGTTGAGCTCAACAGCCCCAGAGACCCTTCAGGGAAGAGGTACTCCAGTGTTCCTGGGAAACTGTGCCCTGAACTCCAGAAAGTTCCACTCCAGTGCCTCCTGACACCCCTGCCCTGCCACTGCCATGCTGCCCCTTGTGCAACACACACTGTGGTCACACCAGCACCATGGTGGCCCTTGCAGCAATCACAAGGGAGTTCTGGGCGTCATGAAGTGCCTCTGATGTAAAATGGTCTCACTTCAAGCCCCTCTCTGCTCTAGGAGTACTTGCACCATGGATGTCTACAGCAAAAGCCAGACTCCCTTTTCCTGGAGATGGATGCCTGCAGTGTTCTGAGTTATGAGGCTCCTGTAGCCCAGCAGCCACCCTGGCAGGGCTTTTTGTCACAGACTGTGTCCTTTTGTCACAGACTGTGTCCTTGCAGTGTGGCCACCTGGTCACACTCCTGTGCCTGAGCTGCTGTGCCTGTGCAAGAACAGGCAGTGACCCTCATCAGGGCTTCTCCAGCAGCTTCCAGACAGCCTTTACAGGAGGCTGTGGCCCATGTGAAGACCAGGATGAGCAAAGCAGGCAGGGGAAAGGTCACAGAAAGGATTTTTCCAAATACCCAGCTCTGTCCTGGGCCTCAGCTCCTGTTCAGTTTCATAGAAACACAGAATCCTGGAAAGGTTTGTGTTGGAAGGTTTCTTCTTGTTCTTGTTCCCTCCCCCTGCCATGGGCAGGGGCAGCTTCCACTTGCTGCAAGCCCTGTGCAACCTGGCCTTGATCAATGCTCCATACTGGAAGAGCCACAGTTCTCTTTGTTGCTGCATTCCAGGCTTCACCTGGAAAAATCCTGGGTGAGGGAAGGGATTATTCACTTCCAGAGCAGCTGAGTGGGGTCCCCTGTGCAGGGCAGCAGCTTCAGCTCCAGAAGATCCAGCTAAGAGCACCAGGACAGTCGAGGCAGGAGTGCATGGCATATGTGGGGATGCTGAGAAAGATGGGTTTGCTCAGCCTGGAGAAGAGAAGGCTGAGATGGGATCTTGTGGCTGCCTGGAGCTAATCCTGGAAGGGTGAGGAGCAGGTGGAGTCAGGCTCCTCAGAGCACTGTGTCTTGCTTTGGACCTCTCATTGCAAGAAACAGACTGGAGCAAGTCTGGAGGCCACTGGAGGCCACCAGGCTGGCTTGAGTCCTGGAGCTCAGGACACGTCAGGAGAATTGGAGAGTGTTGGAATAGCCTTTTCTGACCCAGAGACAGGGCTCCTGAGAGGTGTTTGAAAAGATTTTATTCCACTTTCAGTCTCATGAGAAGGGCAGACAGTTCAGATGTTACAATTCACACCATCACAATCAGAAGCCAAACTATTTCCCAATTACAATCCATTGTAAGCATTTCTTGTCCTATCAGCATTCGTCACACAATGCTGCTAATGCCTTAAAGCCAATCATCTAAAAATACCTCATGTAGGTCCTACTGCAATACATCTATTCATAGTTCTATTTCTCCAAAGTATCTGGTCTATTTGCAAGGCCATAATTTGAAACTTGTTTCTAGTTCCATTTCTCTCTCAACAATGTCTGTCCCATTCCATGACCTTTCTAAGCCAGCATAACTTTATGTCAGAGTTTGCATACAGATAAGACTGTGTGAGCCTTCTGTCAGGCTTTGAGAATTCTCTACGAATCCATTTCCCACAGGGGAGAACTGGGCTTGCTCCACCCAGAGAAGAGCAGGCACAGAGGGGGTCCCATTGCTGACAGCAACCAT
>VZUI01056426.1:0-10504 GCA_013401135.1 Cettia cetti | reverse complement strand
TGGATCTAAGGTGGAAGGTGGAAATTCCAGTTAGAAATAGAGCTTTGCTTTAACATGAGCTTGATCAAACACTGGGACAGGTGCCTAGAGAGAGGCTGTGGGATTTCTCTTCTTAGAGCTGTTCAAGACTTGACTGGACAAGGACTTGCCTGAGCATGGGTTGGACCAGATGGCTTCCAGAAGTTCCTCCCAACCTAAATTGTTCCATCACCCTGAGCTAGAGAAGGTGAGCAAATACCCAAAGGGATGCACAGCACAGGAATTCTTCATTCAACATCCAAGGTCAAGCTCAGGTTCCCACCAAACTTTCCATGGTGTGGAAATCAAGCAGTGCCACTTGCAGGCCTTGATGGACAGTGGCATCCAGACCTCTCCAAGGTAATGGATCCCTGGTAAGGGATTCCTGGATTGACAGAATGAGAGAAAACAGCCTCAAGTTGCACCAGGGGAGTTTTAAATTAGATATTTGGAAAAATTTCTTCATGGAAAAGGTTGTCAAGCATTGTAACACGCTGCCCAGGGCAGTGGTAGAGTCACCATCCCTGGAAACATTCAGAAAACATGTGGATGTGACCCTTGAGGACATGGTTGTTGGTGAACACTGTGGTGCTGGGTTGACAGTTGGACTCACTGACCACAGAGGTCTTTTCCAACATTAACAATTCCATGATTCTATGATCAAGCTCCATCTGAACCCTTCAATGTCCCCTCTGCTAGCGTGGTGAGAGGTTGGGAGCCAAGGGGGAGCTGAGGGGGAGATGTCTGTCCCTGCCAGGCCCAAGCACAGTGGAATGGGCTGAGTGTGGGCTCCGTGTGGGGCAAACAATCAGCTGGATCCAGGATCCTGGGTGAAGGGACACAGGGCAGAGCTGGAAATATTCTACTGCAGGGATGTGAGCAGTCCATCCAGGAAATAAACCATCCACAGAATAAGTCTGAGATCCATCCAGAAAAAGTGAACAGAGAGGGGACTGGAGTCCCCCATTGTGCTCCCAGTGTGGCTCAGATGAGGACTGGAGGTCTAGGGCTGAGTTTAAACTGACCTCACAGGCCCAGGGGAAGGTCTTGGGTGGGACAGACCAACCAGCCACGAGGGCCAGGACAGCTGTTAACCCTGAAAGGGCAAATCCCCCCAGCTGGGCTGGCTATGTGGGGCCCAGTACTAAGACATGAGGGCTGGGGATGGGGAGTCTGCAGAGAATTGGAGAATTGGAGGGTATCCAACATCAGGAGGACCTCTGGGTGCCTCTGGTTTGGCCTCAGTGCCAAAGCTGTGTGAAGATGTGCCAAGAAAAAGAAGTCTGATCAGAAACCAACACAGAAGGTAGAAGGGCCACACCTTTATCTTCTTAAATTTGACTTGAAAAGGCTAAGGAGCTTCCTAGACCCTCTGGCAGGAAGAACAGCCCTCACAAAGCATTTGTCCAGAGAGCATTTTGATGCAGAAGACAGAGAAACTTCTGGATAACATTTCTGGGACTGGAGGTGGATCTGTAGGGACACACCAGCCCAAAGACAGGGATTGGGAAGGAGAGTGGCAAAGGGTCCCACAGAGACCTGTTTGTTAACTGCAGCCCTGGCTCAGAGCATGCAGACTGGGGTGCCAGGGGACTCTGGCTCCAGCCCAGTGAGTGATCCTAAAACCTGCCAGTGGAGTGTTAGTGAGCAGGCACTTCTCTGGAGGACCTGTCCTCAACTTTCCAAGGTCATGCTTGGGACTGCTCACACAGACCTCTCCTCCTCTGCTGGTTTCTGTGTGTCCTTAAAGAGCTGGGTCTCTCCACTTCACTTTAATCACAGCTCTCCAGATTTTGCTCCAAGTGTGCAATTCACATGTAGTGTTTATGTAGGGGCAGTCAGTAACTGAAATTCCTCAGCATGGGGGGGGTTATTCTGTACCTCTCTGGCTGGAGGGACATGTGTCCCTCCCCTCAGTTGTGCTGTCATGGGATCTGGAAACTGCTCGAGTCACACTCTGCAAGTGCCTCTACAAATGATGAGTGTGAGCACATGTGGGTGTGTGCAGGGCCTATAAAGCCAGCAGGGACAGCTCTGCATGGGAGGGCTGCACACTGGGTTCCTGCTCTCTGCACAGCTGTGCTGTTGTGATGGGTGAGTTTCCTGCTCAGGTGCACCTCACTCTGGTGTGGTGCTGGGCTCAGAGACCTCATGGGGTGAGTATGCAAAGGCACAGAGAATGGTGAGCAGGACAGCAGCTGTGAATTCCCCTGGGAGCAGGAGGGTGCCAGAGCAAAGCACCAGCACCAAAGAACACCCAGGCTTGGTGCCAGCCTGTGCCTGCCCCAGGCTGCCTGTGCCATCCTTTATGTCAGAGTTTGCATACAGATAAGACTGTGTGAGCCTTCTGTCAGGCTTTGAGAATTCTCTACGAATCCATTTCCCACAGGGGAGAACTGGGCTTGCTCCACCCAGAGAAGAGCAGGCACAGAGGGGGTCCCATTGCTGACAGCAACCATCCTATGGCAGGACACAGAGACCAGGTCCAGGATGGTGGGATTAGAAGCAGTGGATCTAAGGTGGAAGGTGGAAATTCCAGTTAGAAATAGAGCTTTGCTTTAACATGAGCTTGATCAAACACTGGGACAGGTGCCTAGAGAGAGGCTGTGGGATTTCTCTTCTTAGAGCTGTTCAAGACTTGTCTGGACAAGGACTTTCAACATCCTGTCAAGGGAGGTTAATGTGGAGACCTAAAGCTTCACCTTGGACCATTCCCTACTTGGCCAATGCACATGGCATGTGTGGTTGCTCAGGAATCCTGCCCCAGGCACGGTGGCATCTCCCCCAGGAGCTGAGTGAGCACAGGCTGTAGGAGGGGGCTGTTGGTCAGCACACAGGGATCGAGCTTGTGTCCCTGTGTGGGCCAGGAAATTTCCTCCTGTCTGCTTGGGAGCAGTGCAGCAGGACCCGTGGTGGTGACGGGCACTTTCTCCCCAGGGCTCCAGGCTGGGACACCCTGGCTGCAGCGGGACCTTGTCCTGCTGCCCACCCTGGTGGCAATGCTTCTCCTGGGCGCCAGCGCCGGCCCCGCCGCACCCCCTGCCAGCCCCCGGAGCGGTGAGTACAGGGTGGGGGGCACTGCCTGGGCACCCAGGGGCACAGCAGCACCCTCAGGTCTGCTCTGGGCTAGGGAAGGGATGCACAGCACGGGAATTCCTCACCCACACAACCCCTGGGCCACGGCTTTCACAGTCTGACTCCTGCCCTTGGTGGGTGTGTGCTGGAAACAACAGGTTTTAGCCAAAACACCTCAGCTTGGAAGGATTGCTGCGCCACGTTTGTGCGGCTCAGTTCTAGGAGAGATCCTCCCTGCTATTTGGCTTTTTGTTTAGCTCTTGTTGGATTAGGAACCTCCCTTCCTCCCTCTAAGGGAGGATTGCAGTACCTGCAAGACCCCAGAGTTTCCTGGGTTGAATTGGAATTACCCACAGCAAATTTTCTCCGATCAGACACAAACAAAGGAAAACAAATTAGGTGGCAAATTGGTTTGGCTAATAAGTCATGAGAGATCAGATAAATTATAGCAAGCTGGGAGAAGAGACCCCTATAAGACCAAGGCAGAACTAAGCCTTATCCAACACCAAGAGCCCCAGGAAAACATAAATTTTCATTACATATCCTCATCCAGTGGAGCATTTTGGATACTTCTGGTCCCTTTAAGAGCTGCAGCTCAATATATCAAGGGTATATGGGGCAGACATACTTGGCAATCCTGGCAATCCTTGACATCATTGGCAATCCTGGAGATTTTTTCACCCTTCTTTCCTTGGCAAGATGCATTAGAAGACTCCAAATGAAACAGCAAATCACGAGAAATAGGTTCCAGAGCTCTTAGAGAGGCCACTGGCTCAGACAGGTTCAGGTTCCCTGAGGATAAGCCAGTGGAAAAGCCACAGACAGAACCACTCCTTTTTGTCCTGAGCCCTCACTGACCTTCAGAAGATCCTTGCTGTCCTGATAGCCTCACGGGCCCTCTCTGTCCCCCCACCCCGTGTTTGCTGCTGCAGCCCCAGGGTTCCCCCCGGACTGCAGCCACCTGCGCAAGGGCAGCCCCAGCGGCGTGTACGTCATCCAGCCCGCCCGCTCCCCGCCGCGCGTGGTCTGGTGCGACATGGACACCGAGGGCAAGGGCTGGACCGTGGTCCAGAGGAACTCTCACGACACGGAGCTGACCTGGAAGCAATCCTGGACCACCTACAAGTACGGCTTCGGGAACGTGCACAGCGATTACTGGCTGGGCACCGAGTACCTGCACCTGCTGACGCAGCAGGGCACCTACAAGGTGCGCTTCGTGGTGCGGGACAAGGCCAACGTCACCCACTTCGCCGAGTATGACATCTTCAGGGTGGAGAGCGAGGCCAGCGGGTACCCGCTGAGGCTGGGCCGGCACTCTGGGGATGGGGATGACTACCTGACCCTCTACCACCCCAAGAAGGGGGGCATTCATGACAACATGAAGTTCAGCACGGTTGACAAGGACCAGGACCAGTACAGCGGGAACTGCGCCAAGAGCTACGGGGGGTGGTGGTACAACAGGTGCCACAACGTCCTGCTCAATGCCAAGAACTACATTGTCTGGCCTGGGTTCTGTGATAACGGTGACTGCGCATCCTCCCTCATCCTGGTCAAACCCACAGATGTGTGTTGAGCGTGCCCAGCCCCCTGGGAGTGGGGGGTGCCTCCATCCCCAGCTCTGTGCCCCATTCCCACACCAGTCCCAGTGCCCATCCTGCTCTGCCCACTGCTCCTGTTCCCTCACCGGCCGAAACGCAGCAGCTCTGGGGCCCAGGAGCCATCGCCCGGAGCGCTGGGCACACGGGCAGCTTTGTCCAGTGCCGTGATGCTGGCTGGCACTGGGGCACAGGCACTGGTTTGGGGTGGGTGCACCTGCTCCCATCTTGGGGAGGGGGCCATGGTGCCAGTTCCCTTCCCCTGCAGTCGGTGAACCCTGCTTTGCCCAGGCCCTGCTCCCTCCCTGGGCCCCGCACACCCCACAGCTCTGTTATCCACGGTGGGAGGAATCAGCTGCAATAAACCCTGGAGCCAGACTCTGCTGCCTCATGTCTACCTGCAGACAGGTGTGGGGGGATCACTGCCCAGTCTTCAGGGTGGCAGACTTGGGGGAAAGTGTATTAGGCAGTATTCCTGTTAATGGCTTGTTCCAGGCACTGCACACTGGACTGTGGCTGTAAGGCTGCAATAAGGCCAGCAAAGCCCTGGTCATGCAAAACCCTCACTTGTAGTTTGCCCCTGTTCATGGCTGGGTGGTTGCTGTGTGCTGGGAAAGAGAAGAAACCACCACAGCCTGGAGTGTGGAGAGGGCTGTGGGCTCCCTGAAGGTGTGAGTGAAGAGGGTGAGTCAGTCCCATCACTCCCTGCTGCAGACAGGGAATGTGTCTGCAAAGTCTCCTTGTGGTGCAGGAAAGTTTGACCAAGAACCTACAGCTTCTCTCCTCACTCTGAGGAAGGAAAGCTGAGCTCAAGGGAGATTTGTGGCTCAGAAAGCTGAGCAGCATGGGACTCTGGAGCCAAGGTCTGTGACCAAGGTCCCAGGGCACCCTGCAGAGCTGTGGCAGTGCACTGTTCCTGAGGAGCTCTCGAGTTCTCGAGGATTCTTTGGCAGCCTTGGAGGCACCTGCAGGTGGGCAGCACTGCTTCAGGGGAAGATGGAGATATGAGGGTGCTGCTGGTTGAGAAAGAATTCCCAGTTGGAGCTGACGTGAGAGTAGCACTTCTGGACTAGGAGATATGTCTGCTGGTTTAAAAAGGCATTGGTGCTCCAGCCTGGATGCACAAGCTAACAGAAGGGGAGAGGCTGGACAAAGGTTTGGGGCTCCTGGTAAGCAGCATTCCACCCAGCAGCCAGCCCTGAGTGATGCTGAGCTGCACCCCTGGGTCTCTGTTGGAAAGAGAATAGTTGCACTCGTTGGTCCCTGTGGGTCCCTTCCAACTCAGAATATTGTGTGAATCTATGAGTGCAGCCAGTGAGACATCTCCTGCTCTGGTCAGCACTGCTAGACCAACACCCTCCCTCTGCTCAGCATCAGGAGACCACCTCACAGGTAACCTGCCCACTGCTGAGCTGTCCAGTGCAGAGTTATCACCACCCTGGAGCACTTCCATGCAGACCCAAGCTGATCCAGCATCTTGCAATTCTGGGATCACTGCCATGTCAGGCTGTCTCCGCTCTCCCACTGGCCCAGACAGACCAACCACGTGGTGCTGGGTGGCCTTGCAGTACTGTTGTACTTTTGTTCTGTTGTTCCTTTCTACACTCCCAGTTCCCTCCCAGCATCCACAAGGTTAACAAGGCAGGATGACATTGGCCTGGCTCTCCAGACTGGCAGGGTTGAACTGACATGATGCTTCCCTCACACCCTCTGCTTGCTGTTGGCTGTGTGATGCTACATTCCCTTTTTGGAAGGTCCCCACCTTGGAATGCAGCCCTCCTCTTTAAGTGAAAGTTTTGTCTCTAATTCCTCACTTGAATTGTATGAAAAAATTTTCCTTTCAAAACTTTTTCTTACTGCACTGGAAACCTCAGATGTGCTTTTGGCAGGAAGCAGGCAGCAGTTGCAAGGAGTTCCCAAATAAATGAGGACACTATGCAGGTGTGAAAGTGAGTTTATTCTGCAGGGTAAACACAGACTGCAGCAGGGATGTGTGGTGGACATGGCCTGCCCTGGGCACAGGATAGCTTAGGTTAGGTTAGCTGGTGATGATGGATATTTTCCTGCTGGAAACATCAGTACCCACAAAGCAAAAAGTGCATAAGACCATGCTGATCAGGAGGGTTTTAGGTTTCTGAGCACAGAGTTCTCTCCAGAAGGAACATGCTTGGAAACTGCAGTGTTTATAAAGATGCATTCTAATAATATTCGCCCCCAAACCCCACCACAGGTGAATGACCAGAGACAGAGCCAGGAACTTTGCCGCTTTTCAGGACAGGAGGAAAACAAAGGACTTCTTGATCTAGAGGAACAACCCCATTCACCCCCTCATCATCAGACGGGCCCCAGCAGAGCCCCAGCCTGGCCACGTGCCACGTGTGGACAGAAGGGGGAAGGAGTTCTAGTGGTATGGAGCTGGTTTGATGAGGATGGCCGAGGCTCTGCAGTTCCCCTTGCACAGCCTGCCCCACGTCAGGCCGCCCTTGACGTTCAGCTGCACAGAGTAACAGGCTGAGTACCACCAGCCGCCCCCATAGCGCGAGGCACAGTTCCCTCTGTAAGTGTCCTGGTCCCGGTCCTTCGTGGAGAACTTCATGTTGTTGTGCACTTTCCTGGGATTGTCTGAATCCATGGCGTCCTCTGCTGTCCCCGAGTGCGCTCCCAGCCTCAGCCGGTAGCCCTGGGCCTCGTCCTCCACGCTGAACAGGTTGTAGTCTGCGAACTTCATGTTGTTTGCAGCGTCCCAGATGGTAAACCTGACCTGGTAGATCTTCTGCCTGGTGATCTGGTGGATGTACTCGGTGCCCAGCCAGAACTCGGTGTGCACGTTCCCAAAGCCGTGCTTGTAGGTGCTCCAGGACTCTGCCCAGGAGATGTCGGTGTGCTGCCGGTTCCTCTGGATGACGGTCCAGCCCCCGCCTGCCCCGCTCATCTCGCAGCACACCAAGATGGGGTGCAGCCCCACGGGCTGGATGATGTACACACCGCTGGGGCTGCCAGCTGGAACCTCGCTGCAGTCCCTGGGCCAAGCTGGGGCAGGGCAGAGGGGGACAGAACAAAAGCCTGGGCATCAGGACAAGACCTTGGGGAGCAGGGAGATTCCTCTGGCCAGAGCACATGGGGGATCACCAGCTCTCCCAGCCCAGAGAGGTCTGGAGGTCAGAGTGGGTTGGCCTCAACCCTCTGTTCCTTTTCTGCATGGAAGACCCACAGGAGTCATCCCCATTGAAAGGCCCCAGACTGCCTGAACCATGCTGGTATCAGCCCAAGAGACTGAATATGGGCACCAGTGGGTTCCTTTGGGTCTCCTGAAAAAGGGGTTCTGCCACTGCAGCAGGGCCATGCTGGGAGGAAGGTGAAGAGGACCCAGCCCCTGCCTGTGACTAAGGGAATATGGAAAAATGATCCCTTCAAACACAGAGCCACCCTTCCCAGCCTGCACAGTGCACACACACACAGACACACACACAGAGCCTGTGCTGGGCACACCTCCCATCCTCCATCCTGGAGCAGAGCCAGGGACAGGGACAGTGCACGGTCCTGCCCTACCCAGAGCTGGCTGAACATGTGCACACAACACCCACAGGATGTGCTACCTACTGGTTCTCTTCAGAACACTCGATGAGCTGTTGGAGGGAGATTTCTTGAAGGTGTTTAGGGTTTGTGTGTGCACAGAATGGTCTGGCACAGCCAAGATGAGCAGGGAAGCAAGGAGCAGAAGACACTGAGCTGGTGGAAAGGGACAAGAAGAAAAGAAGAAATGTGACTGTCCCTCCCAGCACTGCAGTTAACACGAGCCTGTGAGGTGCAGAAGGGCACTGAGCATGCTGGGCAGCATCAGGCTGCTCCCTGCAAGCTGCAAAGCTTGCCAAAGGGGTGGACAACCTGCCCTTTTGCCCTTGATTGGCTGTGGACAAGTCAAACATGGGGTAGTTTTGGGGAGAGCAAAGTACCCAACAGTTTCACTCCTGGTCCTGGGAGCAGGGGCCTGGCTGAGGTGAGCCAGGAGACAGGGGATGAGCAGCTGGTGCTCAGAGAGGTGGCAAGTGCCCCCAAAGGGCACCTGTGCCACTGCTGCCCATCAGTGTGCAAAACCAGTGCCTGCAGCCTCTCCCTCTTGCTGAGCTGCCCTGGCTTTGCTGTCCCCACTGCCCAGCCCTGTACTCACCCATTGCTGCCTGGAAATGCCCTCTGGAGCGCAGAGCTCTGCAGTGCCCGTGGCACAGAGGGATTTGTAGTGCCCTCTGCACTGGTGGGTGGGTCCTACCCACCTTTTCTGCTGGAAGAGATCAGGTTGGTTCCCTTTGTGCCTGCAGAAAATACCAGCTGAGGTGGAGGTGCCTGTGGTTCTGGATTGCAAGGAAAATAACTCCCATGCCAGCAAGAATCCTTGGAATGGTCTCTTCTGTGAGTGCTTAGAGACTTGGATGGAATTTCCCCTGGGAACAGCATATTTGAGAACTCTGAAGGGCATTGCTCAGTAAACACTTGAATGCCACAGTCACCAGCCAGGTGGAGAGCAAACATGGGTCTGTCCCTGCCTCCCACCACTGCAGCTCGTGCTGCCAGGTCAAGGGGCTCTTGTTTAATGTGCTCCAGTCCAGCCCAGCCTGGCTTTGGGTCCTCAGGGAGCTGAGCTGTTGTGTGGGGCAGTGTTGGAAGCAGCTGGTGCCTTCTGGGGCGCATGGCACGGGCAGAGGGTCGTGGTGGAGGGGTCTGTGTCTGGGGAAGCAGGAGAAGCTTTGACTCTCCATTGGGACACAATCCTAACCTGAAAGGGAGCAGCTGGAGGGCCTGATGAAAGGTTTCTGTAAGGCAGAGGAGACAGCTGTGGCCTCTGGGCACTGGGATTGGGAGAGTGGCCATGCAGGATGAGAGGAAAGCAAGTGTCTGCCCAGGAATGGAGGGAAAGCAGGTGGATGGGGGGCAGCAATGGGGATCTGAGCACGTACAGAGGAGATCTGAGCATGCATGAAGGAAAACCAGAGGGGTTTGAGTGTGCACAGAGGGACAGGGAGGGGTACCATGGTGGAACCCATAGGAACTGAGCACCCACAGAAAGGACAGTGGGATCTGAGCAGAGGGAATCTGAGGGCACCTGTTGTGACAAAGAGGGATGTGAGCTTGCCCAGGGGAGAAAAGTCAGCACCTAAAGAGATGCTGAAAGGACCAAAGGATATCTGAGTACTCGAGGAGGGGAACAGATGAGATCTGGGGGCACACAGAGGGAAATGGAGGGCACAAGAGTGTACAAGGGGAAAAATGGTGATGATCTGTTTGTGCAAGGAGAACAGAGGGGTTCTAAGAGAGCACAACAAAAGGAAATGAAGAGGATATGAAACCAGCTGGATAGAAATGGAGAGCATCTGAGAGTGGCTGGAAGCGAAGAAAAAGAGTAAGAGGAGATCCAGGGAAGCACTCAGAGGGAACAGAGGGAATCTGGAAACATGCAAAGGCAGAATAGTCTGGTTGTAAGGCACTCAGAAAGGATGGCAGGGACAGGCAGTGCACAAAAGTAGAAGATCTGATACAATCCCTGGCATGATAAATCTGTCTGTGTTCAGTGGGAACTTGTGAGATGACAGATTCCACACTGCAATTTACCAACATGGTCTGGCCCAGTTGAGTAAGGACTTACACAGTCCAGGCTCACAAATAGTGTGGTTTAGGGAAGGAACAGGAAAGCAGATTCAGGACTGTTGGTAGTAAATGTACTCACTATGGAGTGATAACATGTATTGTTGGGGAAGATGAGGCAGTAAGGCCCTACAAATATGATTGCCCAGTAGAAGAGTATAAGAGTGTAAGGCCTGGGA